>PVHP010006620.1:23481-59922 GCA_004024765.1 Zapus hudsonius
ACAGCACCTGCTCTTCCTGACTTTCCCCTGCAACCTTCTACAGCACCTGCACTTCCTGACCTTCTCTTGCCCCTTCCACAGCACCTGCTCTTCCTGACCTTCTCTTGCCCCTTCCACAGCACCTGCTCTTCCTGACCTTCCCCTGCAACCTTCTCCAGCACCTGCTCTTCCTGACCTTCCCCTGCCCCTTCTCCAGCACCTGCTCTTGGGTCTGGGGGCTAGGGGAGGGCACAGAAGGGAGAGAGACAGACATGGGGGGAGATGTGAGTGTTCTCCTTCTGTATGCTGTCTCTTTTTCTTTACTATCCTTTCCAAATACATACACCCAGTCTCTTCTAAAAGGCTTTGCTGTCCACTGGCCCTAGGCTCTTGGTGGTACTTGTCCTAGGACCCATACATTGTCATGGACTTTCCACCTTGCTCATCTTCCGTGGACCAGCGCCCTCCCTTCCTGTAACATGGCCTCATCTGCAAAGCCTCCCTGACTCTCCAGGCAGAAAGAGCCTGCTGCATCCCCAGAGCACCTCGTTCACACCTTTCCAATAGCTTAAGCCATGTAATGGTAGCTGTGAGGGGTTTTCTCTCTGATTGCAGCCAGGGAATTACCACATTCTAAATACTTGAAAATGAAGCAGGAGCAAGGGGACACTTAATGAATGTAGGACAAGATGCTACCTCTCCCCAGGGGTCTCGTAAGTAACGAATTCTTTGTGGGTCAGAAAGACCCCAAAGGGGAAATGATAATGGAGGTGTGGGACAGAAAAGGTGATGGGGACAGTTGCAGGTCGAGTGGCCTTTCTGGATGGCCTCAAAAAGTTAAAACCCTGCAAGGCCACTCACCCGCTCGAGCTCCCTGGACAATAATGGTGTGGCAGATCCCAGCTGGAGCTGTGCAGGAGTGGGAGGTATGAGAGCACAGGGCGCTGAAACTCTGTTGTCCACTCGGTCACTCAGGACCTAGAGCCGTTCAGCCCCTACAGACTTGGCTGGTTTATTTCCATTTCTTGAAGGTGCCTGGTTTTTTTCCTCCCAACATTGAACTTCATCCTCTGAAGTGAACAAGGCCAGCCCAGGAAATGCTAACTGGCTCCTGCTCTGCCCATCGTAGGGTGAGTGGCAAGAGTAGAGCACGGCCAGTTCTGGGACTCTGGCCTCAGTGCATGGAGCTTACCACCCTTTCCCTCACTTTTTCTTTTCTGCTCATCACTAACCCTTCCAATGTCTCACTGAGACAGAGCAAGCAGGAAAAACCACAAGTCAGTCGTTGATCCCCAAGAGCTTGGGTGAGACATTTAAGAACAGGTGTTCACTCCATCATAAGAACACCACGAGGAGCAGGTATTTTCAGTGTCCCTTTGCAGATAAAGATCAGTGAAGTCAAGCAATTTTTCTGATATAACATAGTTAATGAGCCGGCATGGTGGTGCATACCTTTAAATCCAACAGAGGAATTCCTGGCCTAGAGGAAGACGCTAACTCAAAAAAAAAAAAAAAAAAAAAAAAGGAAGCCAGAGGAAGGGTAGGACTACTCACAATGCAAACTTCCAGACACAAAATGGCCTTAGTATTCATGATTTCACAGTGCCTGATAAGACCTACACGTAATGGGAGAGAAAGATGATGACACTGAAACAAAACAGAGAATAAATGAGAGGGGGAAGAAATATGGGGGGGGAGGAAATCATAATGCTTTATGGTCTATAATTATGGAAGCTATCAATAAAAAATAAAAAGTTTAAAAAAACCCAAAGAAGGAAAATAAAATCAGAATCCAGTTTCCCTGGTTCCCAAATGATTATTTGTCCCCCTGTTTTGGGTGACAAGCAGCCCCCTATGAGTGCTGGCTATGCCCCCAGCATGCAGCAGGACTGTGCTCGCTCCTGTCTTCTTGTATCTCCTCTCCAGCTCAGCTCATCGAGTGAGCATTCAGGGAGCTTCCTTTGAAAGACAGCTGCCAGGAGACATGGCTGCTTCCTACACAGGCAAGGCTTCCTGTTTGGTAGGTAGTCACCGTCTACCTCACTTTGTCCAGGGCTAAAGGATTCCTCAGGACTTTCAGTATTGAACCCTGGACAGCCTGGAGAAAGCTATTCTCCTGATTCCCTGGTGTTTCTTACCACTCTGAGTGCAATGCCCAGGTCTGCAGCTATAATTCCCCCAGGAGTTCAAGAGGAGTGTAGACTTTTCTGGCATGGGAGATAGCTCAGTTGGTAAAGCGCTTGCCTTGCAAGCATGAGGACCTGTGTCCCATCCTCATCACCAACATAAAAAAGCTGAGCAGGGCTGGAGAGATAGCTCAGGGTTTAAGGTGCTAGCCTTCAAAGCCTGATGACCCGTGCTTGATTCCCCAGTACCCATGTAAAGCCAGATACACAGTGGTGCATGCATCTGGAGTTTGTTTGCAATGGCTGGAGGCCCCTGGCAAACCCATCTCTCTCTCTCTCTCTCTCTCTCTCTCTCTCTCTCTCTCTCTCTCTCTCTCTCTCTCTCTCTCTCTCTTCCTCTTTCCCTCTCTCCCTTCCTCTCTCTCTTCCTTCTTCCCTCTCTTCTCTCTATCTCTCTGCTTGCAAATAAAAAAATAAAGCTGGACATGGTGGTGTCTACTTGTAATCCTAGTGCTAGGGAGTCTGATCCCTACACTTCCCTGGCTAGCCAATCTACCCTAATTAAGTGATTTCTAAGCCCATGAGAGACCCTGTCCCCTGTCTCAAAAAAGGTGGACAGCACCCGAAGAATGACACCTGAAGTTATCCTTTGGCCTCCATACCCATACACACACATGTGCACACGCACCTTTACACACGTGCACCTGCATGCACAGGCGTGTGTGCAAACACAAACACACACACAAGAAATGCAGGCTCTCAGGCCAAACCACAACTCTTCCTCCACCCCTGAACCATCATCTGCATTTTAACAAGATCTTTGCACCTATGACAGGTGGAGGGGAATTGGAGGCTCACATTTGGATTACCTGAGCCAGGAACAGCTTGCTGGGATGACAGGCCCTGATCAAAACAAAAAGGCAGTCTCTGAACAAAGGAGAGAAGGAGTCCTGTCTTCCCTGTGTCACGGTTGGAGGGAAGGGCTGGAGGGAACCTGTGGAATATGGGAGTGTGAAGAGATCAGTGCGGTTCCTTAGTCCATAGGCCTAACCTCAGGGACTGGGTCCAGGCCGGTGCATCACAGCCCATGCAGATAAGGCAGCATGCATGGAACATGGTTAGCAAATAGTATTTCCCACTGTTACTGGCTGATAGAGTAAGAGGCTGAGAGCTATGCCTGGCTCCCTCATTCACAAGAAACACGCTATGAATGACACCCCTGTCTGTCTTGGGTGGAAAGAGGTAATAAAATTAGCGCCCCAGGGGGAGGGGGCAGTGGGGAGCATTGGCCAGTTCCTCATAGGCATTAACAACTTCCTTAGAGTTTGTCTGTTGAAGGGTGGAGGGGTCATCTTGCGTACATCTCTTTTGCGTATCTCTAAAACCTAACTATTGGATTTTAAAATAACACATACCAAGCAAGGTGGGGAAAGGCATGTTTATTTCTCTTTTTTTAAAAAATATATTTTATTTCTTTATTTGATAGAGAAAGAGGCAGACAGAGAATGAGTATGGGTGCACCAGGGCTTCCTGCCACAGCAAACAAACTCCAGACACAAGCACCATTTAGTGCATCTGGCTTTATGTGGGTAGTGGGGAATCAAACCCAGGCTTTCAGGCTTTGTGAGCATGAGATTGCAGAGCAGGCTCAATGTAAAAGAAGTTCAACTCTCTCTTGTCAACTTTCTCAGGTTCTGAGTCACATGACCAGTGGGCAGGTAGAAAGAAGGGATGACCAGCAGTCCCCGAGACAGAAGTGCTCGTGGCTCAGTTGGAGCCATTTCAGACCACGCTGATCTCTGTGGTGATACCAATCGTGCCCTGACACTGAGGAATCAAACTAGCGCTTTTCCCACAAGAGGGCCAGTGATCTCTGACCTTGGTTTTTATGAGTGTCCCCTGGGTTGGAGGTGATCTTAGAAGAGGATGAGCATTTCAAGCAGAGAGGACACCCTGGGTTTGGTCCTATGCGTGATGATAGAAGCACACACAGGCCCAAGCCTGCTCATCACAGTTGGGTCAGGGGATCAGTTTGACAGAGAAAAAAAGAAGAAGAAGAAAATATTACTTAGTGTCATACAAGATGAAATTCAATGTTAAAATATTTGAAATTGACAGTAAAGGAAATAGCTCAGGAGAAGGACGGTTGGTAAGATGGAAGATGCTTCAGCAAATATGTGCCAGCAGGCGAAAGCACAGTCACTCAAGGGCACAGCGAGTGTGGGGCTGGAGAGAGCCTGGAGCAGAGGGAGGGAGAGGACTCATGGGAGTGGGGGCTGTTGTGAAATCCTGGTCCGCCTCACCCTGGAAGTAGCACACATCCAAAGTTTACCGTCCAGATGGGAGACCCACCTCTGACAGTGTGTTGAGAAGTGATGACGAAAGCCGGGCATGGTGGTGCATGCCTTTAATCCCAGCACTCGGAGGCAGAGGTAGGAGGATCACCGTGAGTTCGAGGCCACCCTGAGACTACAGAGTGAATTCCAGGTCAGCCTGGGCTAAAGCGAGACCCTACCTCAAAAACCAAAAAAAAAAAAAAAAAAGAGAGAGAGAGAGAGAGAGAGAGAGAAAGAGAGAAGTGATGATGATGAGATGGTCTGGTGTCATCTGTGGCACACAGCCTCCCGTGCAGGAAGCTTGTCCAATGTGGATGTTCAGAGAATTTTTAATGGTGCTGCCCTCAGAAGGAATTAAAGTAGTTATTGAGGAACCCTGGTTAACTCCCCCAGTTGACTTGTCATGAGAGTGAGCCTGACCCTGAATTTCTGGCTCCCTGTGTCATGATGTGACCTCTCTCTCGCACGCATTCCCATCATGAAAACACCTGCCAGAGACCAAACTGAGAGAGCCATCCAACCCTGAAACTTCCTGTTACTCATAACAAACTTATTTGTTTATACATTACCCAACTTTACTATTTTTATTTATAATAGCAGTGGAAAACTGACTGAGCCAGAAGGAGCTCATCATATGGTGAGTCTTGGAAGGGGATTTTACACACTGAATATGTACACTTAGAGAATGTCTCTGTGGGAGAGCCACAGAGCGATTCCTTGTTCCTTGTTCCTGCCATTCCAGATGAGAGCTGGGGCCTTGCTGCTGGGCTTGGAGGCCCAGCCCCTCGCCCCTACACACCACAGTCTCCTACTGCTGCCTCTGCCCTCAACGTGAACAAAGCCCAACCATCTCCTGGGCCTCCCAGGCCCTGTGCAGTCTGACCTGCCCAAACTTCTGCCCCTGATGATGCCAAGTGTTCTCTGCCTCAGGGTCTTTGAGCTTGCTTTCCCCATGCCCAGGATATGCCCTTTCCCAAGATCCTTGCAAGACTGGCACACTGCCTTCTAGGTTTCAGGGCAAATATTGCTTCACTGCACCCTTTCATGAAAGCCCTCTGCAACTGACCAGGACACCTGCCTGGCTCGACATTACCCATCACCCTATTATATTTTCTCCCTGGTTCTTGAGTATCTTTTTCTACCCTTGTTCATGTTTGTCTTAGTCCATTAGAATGCTATCACAGACTACCACAGACTGCTTATAAACAATAGCAATTTCTTTTTCTCTATTCTGAGAGCTGAGAAGTTTAAAACCAGGGCATAGTGTCTGATGAAGGCCCTTGTGGGATGCTCCCTGCTGTTTTCGTTTTGTATCCTCACATGCTGGGAAGAAGGCTTGAGAGATGTCTGGGACCCGCCATCCCTTGAGATAATTATATCTTCCACAGGCTTTGCCCAAATTCCATCACACTGAAGATTCTGATTTCTCCATAGGAACTTTAGTTGGGGGAGAAACCCCACAAACATTCCATCTACAGCAGTGTGCTTGTCTCTTGTCTGGTTCTAGCAGAGCCTGGACTTTGTCTGTGTCACATCTATATCCTTGTGCTTAGAGCTTGGTGCAGCTATGATGCCTCATAAGCATATGATGGGAATACTTTTGGTCTTCCCTGCATGGCTTATGTTAATAGAAATTTTTAGAAATGAAAAGACATTTTAATAAGGTTTTAAGTACAAAGCTCTTCATGTACATCATTTCATTTAATCCTGTTACAAGTCTATCTATAATCCCATCTGATGGATGAAGATACTGAACATTGAGAGGCTTAATACTTAAGAAATTATACTATACAGCTGACAAGGAAACAGTGAAGTGTGGATCATGAATCAGGCACTTTGACTTCTGGCGCCGTAAATTAACATGTTATTTGTCTTATTCTGTTTTGTGTTGCTATAATAAAATGCCAGAATGTGGGTAACTTGCAAAGTAAAGAAAGAGGTTTATTTGCCTCATGAGCCTGGCATTGGAGCATCCAAACAGCATGGCACCAGCATCCTGGCAAGGGCCCTGGCTGTGTCACACATAGTGTTGCAGTGGGAAGGGAATGGAGAGTGTGCCAAAGGGGTGAGGGTGCAAGCAAGGCGGGTGCCAGGCTCTTACATCTTGAGCCTTAAGAGTCAGACCGAACTCCTACAAGGGAAGCATCAATTCCTCTTAAGCACCTCCAACCAGGCCCCGCTCCACAAAGGTCCCACCACCAGGGGATCAGGCCACAGGGAACAAGCTTCCTGCCATGGGCCTACAGGCAACATATTGCATTCAAACTGCAGCAAGGGAGGATGTCCTCGGAGGCAGGACTGCTCAGAGGTGTGAACTTTACCTGGGTACCTCGCTATAAGACAACTTGCTGAGGTGAGGTTTTCTGGGGAGAAAACACCTCTCAGGAAAGAAAGAGGGAATGAGGCAGAAACACGGAGTCCCAGAGAAGTTAGGTGGCTTTCCTTAAATTAATGGCAGACTTGAGACTCCAGACCCAGAACATCTCAGCAAGCCCAAGGGATTTACAAAATACAGACATCTTTCAAGGCTGCTGGAAGGAATGCAGTCACATGGGCTAGACAGTACAGAGGGACCCCTAACATCGGTCTATACCCCCTGATAAGTGTCCTTTTATCTATGACAGGCCTGTGCTGGTTTAATACAACTGATCCCCGAAGTATATAGTACCAAATATGGAAACTGAGGCTTAGAGTGGTATAAGTGACTTGCCCAATGACACAGGCCAGGAGGCTTAAGTGATAACTTCTGTTGCCTCACCTCCACACACCCTCTTTCTATCCCTGAACTCTTTAAATGGCTGACAAATGTCCTTGCATGTATGTCCCCCATCCTGCTCTGCTCTCGCACAAACAAAACACTTCTGTCTCCTTTCAGCTTTTTGCCCTGGTTATCACAATCGGAGTGCTAACCATCATAAATCCAGGTCATGTTATGTGCCAGGCACCCGTATGTAGAGTGAGCTAATGTCCATCATAGTTCTGAAACAGCTACATTTTACAGAGGAGCAAACTGTTGAAACTCAGTGAGGTAATTTGTCCAGTGACACTCAATTAGTTAGTTCCAGAAAGCTAGGCTTGAGCCTGGGTGTCTGTGATTGTGAAAATGAGAAAAGTGCCAGAGTGAAGGGTGAGGGCAGAGCCGGTGGAAATCCAAGAGAGAAAATGCAAACTCGGATGTCCTCTGTTCAAACATCTTTGTCATGTTGGCATGCCCTGCCTCCCTTACAGAGCCACTTAGCACCAAGAAGCATTCTTCCTAGGGGCTTGATGTGTAAAGGGCTTATGCCTGAGTTACCAAAGGCATTGCTCTGCGGAAGACACGTGATAAACTGAATGTATTTAAAGTATACAGTTTATTCAATGTGGATGTATGTGTACCCCTATGAAACCCTCACTGCAATCCAGCTACACTCCAGTTTTAAATATGTAAGTCAAAAAAACCATGGGGCCCTTAAGAATGAATTTTTTTTTTTTTGAAACAGGAATCTCATGTATCCCAAGTGACCTTAAACTCACTATGTAGCTGAGGATGACCTTGACTTTCTGATTCTCCTACCTCCACCCCCTAAGTGCTGGGATTGCAGGCGTGCACCAACCACTACACCCCGTCTGTATGCTGCTAGTGATTGAACACGGGGCTTCGTGCATGCTAAGTAAGCGCTTTACCAACTGAGCTAATTTCCAGCTTGGGAATGAACTTTTTAGTTTCTAGTCTTCAGGTGGGTGAAAGAAACCCACCTCTGATCCTGGCAAGCCTCTGCCAGTTAAGACTGAGGTGCAACTCCCCACCAGATTTGGTAGCTCCTGTTGACCCCCTTATGGTCTTCCTGACTACTTGGTGGTGTCCTGATTTCTCCACACCTTAAGGTCTGAGTCCACATTTCCAGTCCTGGTTGGCTTCTCTGGATCCTCATGAGCCATTCATCTGAGTTTAAGAATAAACTTACCATCAAATTCTTAGGCCTGAAATGTAGACTCCAGCCCAAGGAGTCTGGGGCTGTAGCTTAGGGGTGACACTTAGTGCTCAGTGGAGACCCCTAGAACAAATGAATGACCCAACCATCCCCAACCCCAGGGAAGGACATCAGTAGCCCTACTTCAAGTTCTCACACACTTGCCACACATGGAGAAATGTCTGTGTATGAGAACAACATGGTGATGGCAGGTGCTCACACTGTCTTCTCTCGCACATTGCTCACTTTTAGAAAGAGTGAGGCTCAGCTGCTATTGGTGTGCTATCTCTGTGGTCTCAGCAAGTGCTCATGAGCCTGCAGAGAATAGTCACTTAGAATAAGGGCATGGTCCAGTGATCTGCAAGCAGAGGCCCATTGGTTCTACCTTGACCTTGGACAAAAGTCCACAGAGCATGGTGCTTTTGACTCACCAATCTATTCTTTCTCCTCCCATCAGACACCTCCCATCAATTCTAGGACAAATGTGGAAAGAGCCATGTGGCCAAGGTTCTCTAGGTCACTCAGAGAGGAGTCTATGACTGGGGAGATATGCTTGATGCACAAGCCTGATGACTGGAGTTCAGATCTCCAGAACCCACGTGAAGCTGGATACACACGGGCCTCTGGCAATGGAAAGAGAATTCAGGGCTGGAGAGATGGCTCAGCGGTTAAGGCACTTGCCTCCAGTGCCTAAGGCCCTGGGTTCAGTTCCCCAGGACCCATATGGGTCAGACCCACAAGGTGGTGGCCCTGATGCTCTCTCTCTATCTATCTATCTATCTATCTATCTATCTATCTATCTATCTATCTATCTCTTCTTGAAAATGAATGAATAAAATATTAAAAAAAAAGAGAGAATTCAGAAGAATCCCAAAGTTCCTGGGCCAGCTAGTCTTGCCTTTACAGTGGAAAGCAACAAGAGAGACCCTTTCCCAAACAAGATGGAATGTGAGGATGGACACCCTGAGGTTGTCCTTTGACTTCCACACACATGCCATGGAACACACACACACACACACCCCTATACAAACACCACACACACCCATATACATATGCACACACCATACACACACAGGAATCTAGTTATGGATTAGACAAAATTTTATTAGAAGTAGAGACATATCTAGATGAGTGCTTGCAGACTTGTAGTTTTCAGGAAACATAAAAATTCAAGACTAAATTTATACAAAATCAAAATTCCACTATTAAAATGCTGCTGACTATAGACTTAAACAAAAGTACAAATCACCATCCTACAATTTAATTGATTCTTTTTTTAAAAAAATATTTTATTTAATCATTTTCAAGCAGAGAGGAGAGAGAGAGAGAGAAAGAGAGAGAAAGAGAGAGCGCACACCAGGGCCACCACCTTGTGGGTCTGGCTTATGTGGGTCCTGGGGAATTGAACCCAGTGCCTTAGGCACTGGAGGCAAGTGCCTTAACCGCTGAGCCATCTCTCCAGCCCTAATTGATTCTTAAGAGAATGACATTTCAGCCAGGTATGGTGGCACACACCTTTACTCCCAGCACTTGGGAGGCAGAGGTAGAAGGATCTCTGTGAGTTCAAGGCCAGCCTGGGCTAGAGTGAGATCCAACTCAAAAAGAAAATAATAAAAAGATAAGCTCACTTATAATACAAATGCAAAAGTGCATGACAAGAGTCAGTCATTACTTAAGAATAACATTTCAACAAGGACAAAATGGCAGTGAAGGCAGGAGAGATTGCTCAGTGGTTAAGGCTCTTGCCTGAAAAGTCTAATGACCTGGGTTCTATTCCCCAGTACCCACATAAAGCCAAATGCACAAAGTGGTGCATGCATCTGCAGATCATTTGCAGCAGCTGCAGGCCCTGGTGAGCCCATTCTCTCTCTCTTCTCTCTATCTTTCTCTGCTTGCAAATAAATAAATAAAATATATTTTTTAAAAAATTTTAAGTGGCAGTTGACAAGCGTACATGGGCAGCTGTCTGTGTAAAACAGCTGACATTTATTGAGTACCTACTGTATCATATCAAACATCTTTCTAAGTATTTTTAAATTTTATTTATTTATTCATGTGTGTCACTTTGCACCTGGGTTTAACGTGGTGCTGGGACATCAAACCTGGGATGATAGGATCTGCAAGCAAGAGCCATCTCCCCAGCCCTAATCTAAGTACTTAACTGATAATTTTCTCATTTTATATTCATGCATATTGAAGTGTCTTTCCTTTGAAGCTTTCAAAATATCATCATGGACCAACACCACAAGTGTCACTAGTTGACACTTCCTGAGGTAACTCACGGCTATAGGAGTCAGAACCCTTTTGGGTGTTTGTATGTGTGGCATGCATGTATAAGTATGTATTGTATGTTCACATCTGTGTGCAGGTGCAGGCCAGACACTGACATCAGCTGTCTTCCTTGATTGTTCTCTGCCTTATTTACTAAGGCAGACTCTTTCACTTGTTCTCAGGGGATCTCTGATCCGGCTAGACTAGCTAGCCATCTTGCCTCAGGGATTCTGTCACTGTCTCCTTCTCCCAAGTGCTGGAATAACAGGCAAGCTTCCATACCCACTTGGCATTTACTTAGGCATTGGGGTTCTGAATGCCAGTCATCACGCTTGAATGGAAAGCACCTTATCCACTGAGCACAAAACATTTCCAACCCCTCAAACATTTATGAACCTTAAATTTTCCACCTGCTGGCAGAAGCCAGGATGCAAGCCTTCCGAGTAAACTCCTCTGTGCTCACTCAGCATCCAGAAGACAAACGGCATCCTCTGAAGGTCTCTTTGATGTACGGGGCCATCAAGTTCTGTTCCCAGTTGACACCGAGACTCACGTGCTCACAGCCTTAGTTGACAAATGCAGTGGCCCAAATAAATCAGAATCCAGCCAAAGCTGAAATGCTTCCAACGACACTTTTGAGGCATTGAAAATGAAGGGAAAGCTACCACTTTTGCAATATAAAGCCCTTTCTCCCCCTTCTCATGCCTGTACTTTCAAGATCATAGCAACGTGTTTCACAAGGAACACAAAACAGATGTTAAGCCAAAGGGAAAAATACTAGGTTAAATGATAAGGTATGAATTAAATAATCTCATACAACCATTAAAAAATCCTAAATGCTTTCTAATTTCTGGATTAAAGGGAACTCATGGGGCCTTAAACAGAAAGAGTCTATGCAGGCTGTTAAGTGGTTGCCTCTAGCCACAGGGCTTCTTCCAAGGATGGAAAAGCCAGCAAGGTCATCCATGGCACCATCTCCCCAGAGACCCAGCACGTCTTCCAGAGGAGGCAGGAGGTAGCAAGTGGGAGGCTCTCATGTTTATTTTTTCAGTGCTTACCAAAACAGCTCAAGGAGACCCAATGTCAGGGTTGTGAAATACTATATTTCAGAAGACAGTGCTGTCCTGTCCAGATAGCAAATGAGCCAGATTTGGGGACAGAATGTGTTTCAGTGCAGGCCATCCTTGCTAGTGTCATCATTTCCTGTTGACCATACTGCTTCTGTTAAAGAAAAGATGGGTGCTACTGGAATTTCCTATCACACATACTTGATAGCGACAGAAGATTGAATTACTTCCTATTTCTAGTGCCAGAAGTGGAAGGGAACATGAGCTAGGAAAATGTGGTCGAGAGCGTATTCATGTCAGTGTGAAAACAACACGCTGTGAAGACAAGGTCCCGGCCTCAACTTGAGCAGAAAGAATAAGATTCATAGAAATTTAAGTTGTAGGGCTGATGAGGTTACAGCTCACTGGTAAAGTGCTGGCTTAGCATGTGTGGGGCCCTGGGTTCAAGCTCCAGTACTGGAAGAAAAACAGTTTAGATTCTCCCCCTGGATATTAATAATGTGCTGGAGGGAAGGGTGTCTGCCACCCATCGGTTTGTGACTTTCTGCACACACTCTCGGAACCTGAGTTTGTATATCTGCAAAACTGTAAGCTCCCGCTGCACAGAGGAAGATGGCAGGGTTCACACCTGACTTCCAAGCCTTCCCTGAGCACAGCAACTCACATCTCACAGCAACTGTTCACATGAGAAGGAGTACATTAAAATGAGCCAGAACAATGCAATCACTCCCTCGTGTTTTTATTCCATCCAGCACCAACAATCTGCCTGTCTATGAGCACGTTCATTCAAGCTACCTTACAATGATCAGTGTTGTGCTCTGGCATCAAAGCATCAACGTGCTTTAAAGAACATGCTAGGCCAAGGAGTGCTGCCCAGACAGCTGGGTCATGTCGTGGCTCTCACCCAGAAGGAGTTTTGTGCATGAACAAGTGTGTGTGTCCCAAAACCAGTGCCTCAGCTGGTACTGACTTGTTCTTGATCTTACTCTGGGATGATCTGACCTACCATCCTGCTCCACGACAAAAACACCATGTCTGTCCTTATTGATAATTATTTTAGGAATGTCTGGAGGAAAAGAGTGTGACATTTGAAGCTCCCAGTCCATACAATATCCAAGTCTGCAAAGGGAAACGGTTAATGTGACCTGAAGACTTGGCACACAAAGTGGCGAGGAAGGAGAATAGCACCATAGCCCTGTGGGAAGTCCCTCCAGGAATGCGAAGGCCCTATTCCTTGGGGGAGAGGAGTGACAAATAGCAGAGACCTTTTCAAAGAAGAATTTAAAACTCTTCTTCAGCAACCTAAAACATATTCATAAGGTTGGCCCAATGATTCCATTGTTAGAAATCTGTGCCAAGGACATAATCATATGTGATGCCCACAGGCTAGAGGTGAGGAGAAGAGAACTTACCTGTCATGTGAGAGGCCTTGGGTTTGATCTCTAGCTCAGTGACAACAAAACAGGCAGGAAATTATAATACCCAAAAGTTTTGATAGAAAATAATGCTGCAAAGACACTAGCACAAAACAAAATAAAACAAAACAAAACAGAAAAAAACGGGAAGGCAGACAAGTGAGTTATGAATCCTGAGTACATAACACTGAATAGAATATTGCTAGCAAAGCATAAGGAAAAATTATTATGACTTGAATAAATGCTTATGATATGTTGAAAATAAAGACTACAAAACTGTATGTATAGTAAAAGGTCTACCTTGTTATGGTAGTTTGAATGATTGTCCCCCATAGACTCAGGCGTTTTATGAAAGCTTGTCTCCAGCTGCCTGGCTGGAGGAGTGTCACTGGGGGGTGGATCCTGGGATCCAGCCCTAAGGTGTGTTTGGGGGCAGATCTCATTTCCAGCCTAAAGGTCTGAGCTCTGGTGGGTCCCTGCTGCCCGCACTTGCTGCTTTTGGTTTTCAAGGGCTTTTTGGTTGTTTCTCTCTGCTTGGATATAAGGAAGCAGCTTCTTCCATCAGCAATGGAACTTCCTCTGGATCTGAAGCTTGAACTACATCCCTTCATCCCTCCCTCCTCCAGCAACGTGAAGCTGTCTACAACATTTGTCAATGTAGAAAAAAGACTGAAAGGAAGTCTGGAGTGAAATGTTGAGTGGTTGTGGTTATTGTTCTCTTCATTATTTTTGCCCTTACTATATAAAAATACTATATAAGTATACTAAGCACCTGTAGTTTTTTGAGTGTTACTTAATAATTGCTAAATACCAAAGTACCTCTCAACCTCAAATGGCTCTCTTTTGCTTCCATTCCTGAAAGGACTTCCTGACCACCCTTCCTCCCAGGCCATCCTTCCCAGGGCAGCCTGCTGCCCCCAGGTCTATGATGAGGATGTCCCTGGGCTCAATGAAGACCATAACTACCTATAGCCTCCAAACCAGATCCTTAGTGTGACGTACTGTCCACCACACAGGCCAGACCCTTTCAAGTCTGCTCTTCAAGCATATTCTTCCTCTGTGTTGATGCCCTTCCTCCTCCTTTTCTACATGGAAAATGCTTACTTGGCTTTTAAGGCTGAGCTCAGACATTAACCTTTATGGGAAACCTTACTCTTCATTCCAAGAAGAGCTGGTTGTTATTTGTTCTGCTTCCCAAAGCCTTTTTTAAAATATTTTATTTATTTACTTACTGGAGAGAGAGAAACAGGCAGACAGAAAGAGAGAATGGGCACTCTAGGGCCTCTAGTCACTGCAAACAAACTCCAGACACATGCACCACTTTGTGCAACTGGCTTACATGGGTACTGGGGAATCGAACTTGGGTCCTTCTGTTTTACAGGTAAACGCCTTAACCACTAAACTATCTCTCCAGCCCTCCAAAGACTTTTGATCATAGCTCTGTTTCTGTTGTGATGAATGTACTTGAATGTCTCCTCATATGAGACCATGGATTTGGGAGGATGAAGTTCATTGTGCTCTGCCCAGTGCCTGGCAGAGTCATTGCCCAGTGAGGAACAGGCTGAAACTGCTTATTGTGCTGGGGCCAGAATGGCATCAAGGAACACTAACGAGAAGCAAAGAGTCTGTAAAGGCTCACCTCAGAGAAAGGATTTTAAAAAGAAGATTTTGGGCTGAAGAGATTGCTCAGTAGTTAAGGTACTTTCCTGCAAAGCTTACCAACTTGGGATCAGTTTCCCAGAACCCACAAAAAGCCAGATGCACAGAGTGGCGCAAGCATCTGGAATTTGTTTACAGCAGCTACAGGCCCTAGTGCATCCCTTCTCTCTCCTTCGATCTGATAGCAAATAAATAAGTAAATAAATAAATAAAAGGCACTGAGGGCAGCAAACTGATTTATCAGGGAGGGCTTTCCACGGTCATTGAGAAGAGTAAGTGATTGGAGTAGGCATCCCTTAAGAATGGGACAAAAGCCTCTCTAAGAGAGATTGGACACAGTGAGATGGACAAGATGGTCTTTTCCAGGCCTACAGTTCATTGCATTTGTCTCTGCTTCCTCCTGGAGCCCCATGGCTCTGCTGTAGGCCGGCACGTTTCCATGCCAGCTGTGCGCCAAGCTCAGATCTGCAATTGTATCCTACAGCCCTGAAGACAAAGACTGTGATAGAGTAGGTCCGCTTGCTCATAGAACCCAGCAGGGCTCTTGGTTCCACAACACTCATTAGCATCTTAAGCTCACATAAGTATATATGATGCCCGTGGATTCCCCTGGGAGTCCCGGAGGCCCTCACAGCCAAAGCAAAATCGCTGCCCCTTTGCACCTCCTCCTGGACCTTGATAGCCCAGCTGCTGCAGGGGATTCCCAGGGTGATGACAATGCTCCCCAGCAGGGGCCAAAAAATCATCTTCAATATGCAAAAAAATAGACACTTGGTCCTTTGGGGGATGAGAGTTCTTTCTGTCCTTCCTCCCTCTTCTTATGGTGGTCCTTCAAGTTCAAAGCTCTCTAGATTGAGAGTTTCCCCACTAGAGTCATGTCTACCTGATCCTGGAGGATGCATGGATGCAGCCCAACACAGAATAGAAGCTGAGCACCTCAGAGAGGCCAAGGGCAGGAGAGTTGAGGGAAATGAGAAGACCCAGGGCTTTATTTTCTTTAAAAAAAAATGTTCAGGGCTGGAGAGATGGCTCAGCGGATAAGGCACTTGCCTCCAGTGCCTAAGGCCCCGGGTTGAATTCCCCAGGACCCACATAAGCCAGATCCACAAGGTAGTGGCCCTGGTGTGCTCTCTGTCTCTGTCTCTGTATCTCTGCTTGAAAATGAATAAATAAAATATTTTTTAAATGTTCAGTCTGGGTCTGGAGAGATGGCTCAGCGTTTAAGGCACTTGCCTGCAAAGCCTAATGACCTGGGTTCAATTCCCAGTACCCATGTAAAGCCATGCAATGCACAAAGTGTGCATACACCTGGAATTTGTTTGTAGTGGCTAGAGGCCCTAGTGTGTCCGTGCTCTCTGTCTGTCTGTCTTCTGTCTCTCTCTGTTTGCAAATTATATATATACTTTAAAGTGCTCAGTCTAGTGGGGTATATCAAGCAGAGAGAGAAGAACAAAAAGCTGTTGAGCTGAGTCTTTCCTGCTTTTTTTCTTGACAAGCTCAACCCCAGAGAACTGTGAATGAAAACATAATTAGCAGTAATGAACCCTGCCTGTATAAATTTCAAAGATGGGACAGGACCAGAAGGAAGTGCTGCTAGATACAATCATCCCAGAAGGCTCCTTAGATGCATTTTGACCAAAAATAAAAGGTGAGTAAGGGTTAAGGTACTGATGATCAGGTAGGATAGTGACTATTGAGCAGCAGGGCAGATTACCTCCCCAGCACCCCAAGGCAGGAGGCAGATAGCCTCCAAGTCCCAAAGACTCCAACAAGAATCCTTCATTTCAAGCTAAGTGGTCCAACCAGTGCTGTGGTTTCCAAGTCTGGATGGAAAGAAAGGCTTTCAGAGAAAGCTCCCAAATGAGGTCAGCCAAATCCACTGTAGGTGGGGACAGCCAGTGTGGTTACTGCCCCTGGGTGCTGCTGGCTGAAGATGGAATGCCCTGGCCCCAACATCAGGGTGTGATGTCACAATGCTGTCCTGGCCAGACTGTGGCTCTCTCACATGCAGCATGCAGTGGGCCGACTGGTTTTCAGTTCAGATTCTGCTGAAAGGAAAGGTTTTTCCCAGCCACACTTCCTTTGCTAACCTAAGCAAGTTGTCTCTCGTTGAACCCTGATTTGTCTAAAAAGGGGCTGTCTGCTTTCAGAGCATCTTTGTGCTGCATTGTGTTCAGTGTCTCCTGCATTGAGCCTGCAAGGCCACATCTCATTTGCTTCTCATGGAACTAGGCTATCCTGTTCCTGTGGCAGACTTCCTCAGCACCAGGAGGGTGGCAGGTTCACAACTAGGAAAGGGTGAAAAATCGTAGGCCTCCCAGGGATCTTTTCAGCTCAAGGTCACAGCAGGTTAGATGGGAAGGAGCCCTGGAGTTCATTACCATCCACTGACAAGGATGGGCTTGCTCAGAGCTGCAGCTGTCCATCTGTCATCCGTGGTCATCCAGTTGCCTCTGCCATAGGAGGCACAGAATGAAGACCACTACAAACCAGGCCCTGCATCACATTCCATTTTGAATTTGATGACCACGAAACCTCAAATATGACATTGAACTTCTCCGACAGCTGCCAAAAACAGAGAACATAAAGTAGCCCTTCATAGGATTATCTTTTTTTTTCTTTGTTTTGTTTTTTTTTAATATTTTATTTGTTTATTTGCAAGCATAGAGAGAGAGACAGGCATGGCAGGGCCTCTAGCCACTTTGTGCATCTGGTTTATGGGTCCTGGGGAATTGAACCTGGGTCCTTAGGCTCCAGAGGCATGCTCCTTTACCGCTGAGCCATCTCTCCAGCCCCATAGGATTATCTTTAAGATCACTGAAAGCAGCTATTCCTCGCTGAGTACTTACTATATGCCAAGCACTGTGCCCATTACCCCAGATTCTCTAGCTCCATGCTGGAACACAATAAGGTGAACTATACAGTGAGCACTACTCTCAGACCCAATCAGTTGGCATCAGTCATGGCCAGAAGACTTCTGAGACAATGAGACTCCCACCTCCTTGGATTCAGAAAGTTGGATAACCCTAAAAAGCAGGAAAGATCTCACATTCAAGCCAGTCAGTCTAACTGACCTGATCCCCAACACTGGGAAAAGGTCACTCGCCTCTGAGTCCAAACACAGCCTGCTCTCATCCTGTTTAAACAAGACCAGGAGGCAGGCAGGCAGCCTGTGGTTGAGGAGGAAGGAACAGGGCTCTTTGGATTCCTTGCAGACTCTGGGCTATTGAAGCTGTCAGGCTGATACACAGGCTCATAGCTCTTGGCATTCTGGCTGCCTCCCCCTGATGACCATTTATAGTCAATCCCTCTGAAGAGAGCAGAGCCCTGGCATTGGGCAAAACAAAAGTTGGAGAAGAGGCACCTGGAGCATGGAGAGGCAAGTGGTTACTAGGAGAAACCTTCCTGCATCAAACACTGCCATTTCCCACAATGCGGGCCCAACTGCTCCCTCTTCAGGCCTGCAAGGCAAGAATAAGCCATTGTGTGTGTTGGGGGGGGGGGGGGATTTAAAACTCACCAAAGTGCTGGGAAGAAATGATGGCAGTGTGTTCAGCCCTCAGTGAAACATCTCTATCAGACCCTCCAAGGCTCAGGGACCATTGTGGGAGAGGCGGCAGAAAGAATGTAAGGGCCAAAGGAAGGGGAGGAGTGCACTGCAATGCTGTCTTCTAGGCACAAAGTGGTGTAGTATTCATGACCTCCTAGTGGTTGACACTACCTACAAAAGACCTGCATAAACCAGGCGAATGCCTTTAATCCCAGCACAGGCAGAGGTAGGAGGATTGCCGTGAGTTCAAGGCCACCCTGAGACTACATAGTGAATTCCAGGTCAGCCTGGGCTAGAGTGAGTACTACCTAAAAAAAAAAAAAAAAAAAAAAAAAAAAAAAAAAAAAAAAAAAAAAAAAAAAAAAAAAAAAAAAAAAAAAAAGACCTGCATAACAGGAGGGGGAAGAATGATAAAGAAAGACTAGTTGAAAAGAAGAAGGGATTCAGTGGAGGGAGATTCAGGAGGGGAAAAAGGAGAAGTGGTTGGAGGGGCTTATGCTTATTGTCTATATGGAGAGAAGTTGTCAATAGAAGTATTCTTAAAAAGGAGAAAGCTAAAAAGAAAATGCCGTTTGCAGAAGGGAGGATGGCAGGTGGAATGAATGGAAGTATCATGGTTACAAACCATGAGAGTTTTTGACATGGGGCTGTATCAGTTATGTCTTCCTTGCTGGAACAAAATGCCTGAGCAGAAACAACTTAAGGAAGGAAGTGTTTATTTCAGTGTACAGTTCAAGGTTATAGTCCAGCATGGTGGCAGAAGCTTGAAGCAGCTGGTCATTCACACCATGAGGAAGCAGAGAGTGATGAACGCTGGAACTCAGCCAGCTCTCTCCTTTTTATACAGCTTAGGATCCCAACCCATAGAATGCAGCACCCACAGTTAAGGTGGCCTTTCCCACCACCATTGACCTAATCAAGGTCATTTCTCACAGGCATGCCCAGAGGCTAGTTGCCTGGGGGGCCCTAGGTCTTGTCAAGTTAACAATTAATGTAAACCATCACAGGGACAAAGCCAAATAACTTTGTGGTAAGAAATTCAGTCCCCAGGCTGGAGAGATTGCTCAGTGGTTAAGGTGCTTGCCTGTAAAGCCTAACAACCTGGGTTCAATTCCTCAGTAGCCACATAAAGCCAGATGCACAGTGGAGCATGGGTCTGGAGTTTATTTGCAGTGGCTGGAGGTCCTGGCACACCTATTCTTTCTGCCTCTCTTCTCTCTTTCTCTGCTGTAAATACATAAAGAAGTAAATAAATAAATAAATAAATAATAGAAATTCAGTCCTCAGGGCTGGAGAGATGGCTAAGCGGTTAAGGCACTTGCCTCTAGTGCTTAAGGCCCTGAGTTCAATTCCCCAGGACCCACATAAGCCACACCCACAAGGTGTGGCCCTGGTGTACTTTCTCTCTCTCTCTCTCTCTCTCTCTCTCTCTCTCTCTCTCTCTCTCTCTGTATCTCCGCTTGAAAATGAATAAATAAAAAAAAAAAGAAATTCAGTCCTCATGTCCCCTAACTTTGTCTTCATTTTCCCCTCAAGTTTAATTCAAAATCCTCTTGAGCACCTAGGAAGTAGTAAACTTTAGCAAAGCTTGGGAAAACCAGCTAGGCTTTTTTTAGACTGTTTTTAGTGTTGAAAGTCCAATTGGAACATTAACTTGTCGCAAGTTCTACCCTTTGTATCTCCTTCATTTCCATGTATCCGCTTGGGGAGAGAGCACCAGGTTACATGAGGACCCTGTTCTCAGTCACTAAGAAGATAAAAGATTAAGGAAGGGATTTGTAAATGTCCCTGCAGATTTGGGGTTGTGTAAAAAGAACACTGTTGGAAGCCAGGCATGGTGGCATGGGAGTGTAATTCCACCACTTGGGATTTAGAGACAAGGGGGTGGGAGGGATGTCGTAAGTTCAAGGCCAGCCTGAGTTACATAGATCCTTTCTCAGAAAACAAGGGCTCAATGGTAGAGTGCTTGCCTAGCCAGTGCAGAGCCCCAGGTTTGATCCCTAGCACCAAAAAACCAACAAACAAAAAACTACTGTTGGACACAAAAGAACACTTCCTCAAAGCCAGCTGGGTGAATTTCTAGCAAATTACAGGACTTGAAATACTGACACTCAAAGAGGAAGGCTTACTGGCTGCATACTTCAGGGTTATCAACATGGACACTACAGTGGACCTGTGTGCACCTGCTATGCCTTTGCTAATGTATGCAGGACCATCTGAGTAGGGCAAAAGACAAAGGATTGGTAAACAATGTTAACACTATGTTCTAGGTATCAGGTGCTGGGTTCATACACATTAGAGGGGCTGCGTGCACACCCACTTTTCAACGTGCGCATAAAGCGGAGCTATTAGTTTCATTCTTTGCTGGTGTGTGTGTGTGTGTGTGTGTGTGTGTGTGTGTGTGTGTGTGTGTGATGCATGCCATGGAGCCTGTGTGGAGGTCAGAAGAGTTCTTTGTGCTCCACCCTCTTTGAGACAAGGTTTCTTCCGGCTGCAAATGAGGTTGGCCCTCAGCAGCTTTACTTACATGGGAGCGAGGGAACTGAACCTGGGCTGGCAGGCTTTGCATACAAGTGCCTTTAACCACCAAACCACCTCCCCAGCCCAAAAGGTTAGTTTCTTTCTTATTTTACAGATTTAAAATACTAAGGCTCAAGAGATCCAGTAATTAAGGTCTCTGACTTACTGTATAGAGGAACTGGGCTCAAATTTCTTTCTGTCAGGCTGTTTTTAGCTGTTTTTAGCAGCCTGTTTATACAGAAGTTAGTTGCTGGCTCAGGACAACTCTGTCCTGAGAGACACCGTGTCCTCAGGAGACTGATGACAGACCAGGAGTTGCACTGGTGGCTGATAGGATCCTTCCATCAGGCTAGTAAAACTGAAGAAGCTGTCTTTAGTTTAAAGAGGTGTCTGTTTTTGTCACAGCACCCTGTCTCAGGCACAGCATGGAGTGATGCTGTTAACATCACATTTTTATAGTTCCTTTTTCTAGAACTTTGCAAACATCATGACCCTTCTGTTATGACATCCTTTCTTCCTTAGCCAAATTGCAATCTGCTTGAAGATGTTACCAAATTCCTCCGTTGGTTTCGATTCTGAGGATTCTGAGGTCACTATTATTAACTTTTAGGAGATGGTCATGTTTTAAAAACTTTTTAGGGCTGGAGAGATGGCTCAGCGGTTAAGGCACTTGCCTCCAGTGCCTAAGGCCCCAGGTTCAATTCCCCAGTACCCACATATGCCAGACCCACAAGGTGGTGGCCCTGGTGAGTTCTCTCTCTCTCTCTCTCTCTCTCTCTCTCTGTATTTCTCTGCTTGAAAATAAATAAATAAAATATTTTTAAAAAACAAAAACTTTTTAGTGCAAATTACAACTTCATTTATTCATCTAAATTTATCACATTTACTGCATTTAATACTGGAAACAGGAAAATGGACGAGGCTGTCTCTTCCCACATGAGGCACATGTGTAAACCGGTGTGATATAAAGTGTTCCAATGCTGTGCTGCCGGTTCATTGAAAAATTCAGTCAGTGAGTTAGCAATCATGGGCCTTTAAGTACTTGGGGAAATGTCGGGGGTCTACTGAGGGAGGCAAAAATAAATAAACAAACAAATAAATAAATAAGGTTCAGCATGGTGATGCACACCTTTAATTGCAGCATTTGAAAGGCAGATATAGCTGTGAGCTTGAGGCCAACCTGGGACTACAGAGTGAGTTCCATGTCAGCCTGGGCTAGAGTGAGACAGACCCTACCTTGGAAAAAGAAATAAAAACAAATAGTAAATAAATAAGGTTCACCATTAAGAACAATTTTTAGCATGCACATTACTATTGATTTGCATAGAAAAAAATGGTTTAGTACTTGACCCGGAGAGGAACAAGCCCTGGAAACATGGTGGGTTAAGTGGTATGCCAGGTCACTGTCATTGTTAGCAAATAAACATTGGATCAATTAATTGCATTGTTTCTTATAAAACATGAGGATTGGACAATATGTTTGCCAGAGGAAATCTTTCCACAGTGTGACTAAGTGGTTCTACCAGACAATTGCCTGGAATGGACTAAGGGGACTGAATTTAAGCAGAGATGTCCCATTCCCCTCCAGCTATGGGTCTCAGAACACCTAAGCTACTCATTAATCTGGTCCATTCACTTTAGTGCAATTGAGCCTGATCCTACCACCAACCCTTTGTGACCTGACTCTGGCATCTCCCTCCCTGCTTCCTGCCCTCAGCCAGCTGCCAGGCCCTAGGGCCAGTGCCTCTCCTCCCTCACTGAGCACTCAGATCACCCAGGGCTTGAGGTACAATGATTGGGTAGGGCCTGGGTGGTGCCCAAGGCTGGGCTTTTCTAACCAGCTCCCAGATGCTGCTACTGTACTGGTCAGAGGATCACACTTTGAGTAGCGAGCTGTGGATTGTCAGTGAGAACAAAGCCTCTTTCCCCTGCCTTCCTTCCCTTTGCTCAGACTCTGCTTTCTTCTCTGTTGTCTAGGCCAGGCTCAGCCACCTACTCCTACGTCTCCCTATGAATGGTCTCTCTTTCCACCCCATTCTCTGGGTCTGCTGAGTTAGTCTTCCTAAAATACAACTTTCCCCATGTTCCTTCTTTGTTCAAACACCTTCTCATCACCCCTTGCTGATAAGCAAACTGAATGTAAGTCTCTCCAGCTGAAGGAAAGCCCCTATAAGATTCAGCCATGGCTCCATGCCCACTGCCTTACCCTGCTCTTCGCCACCCTTGTTTCTTTGCTCTGGGGACCTCATGCTTCGTCTTCATCCCAGTGAAACTCCTTCCAGCATCTGACTGTAATCTCCCCTTTCTTCCTTCAGCGACCAAACTTTCTGGCTACACACGGGTACCACTACCACAGAGAGAAATTCCAAAGCTTTTTGGCTAAATGCAGATATTGATGCCCACTTTTGTCTTGCCATGGACTGTACGTTTCTTCAGTAAGTGTCTTACTCCCAGCGAGCCCTCAATCGGTTCATCCCAGGTCTTCTTAATGTGTCTGTTCTATCTACATTATTTATGTTCCCGTTAAGGATGGGTTTTAACATCCTAAGCCACCCCAGATCCTTTTTGGAAGTTGGTGTGCTGTAAACTCATAAATGATCAGCTGTGTGAAGAGACATCGGGAGATATTTGTTGGATGAATAAATGGATAACTTTAAGCCTGAGCAAGGGACCAGCGTAGTCTACTCCTCAGCCTCCTCCCTGCCTGGAGCCCATCTGTTCATCTGTCCCTCTATGTAACAGTTTTCCTGCAGTGTCTTGGAATGTCCAGCTCCTCTGGGAAGTCTCCCTGCATGGAGCTATTCTGTGGGATCTGGCTTAATATTGTCCACATCCATATAGTCCCTACTGCACAGCAGACAGTTCTCCTGCTCAGAGATGAGTGTGCATGCATGCATGCATCATAGCCCTGGAGGGCTTGTTAAGGTGCAGATTGCTGGAACCCACCCCAAGAGGGCCTGAGGCTGGGAATCTGCATAGGTAACAAGTTCTGGATGACCAGCTGGCTGGAAAACTGCTACTCTGTGTCTAAAAGAAGAAAAGAATCAGGGTTTTTCACATGAAGGCTGAGGAGATGGGTCTGGCACATGGTAAGGGTTGGATAAATATTTAATGGGTTAATTATTTTCTCCACTTACCTCTCCAAATAGATGATAAGATACTAGAATTTAGAGATGAAATCTAGAATTCTGCTTTTGCAAATACTGCTGGAGGAGCTCAGGGCTAGGCCAAGGGCTGGGCACTACACGTGCACCCAGTACTCACCTCTGCTTGAGGAACTGCCTGTCCTGACTCCTGCACAGTGGTGCTGGCAGACAGAATCCAGGGAAACCAAACCCTGCCTCTTTTGGTCAGTAAATAGGAGGCATGGTCCTGGTGGACTCCTCTGAAGCACTGCTGCCTGAGGCATTTACAGAGGAAGAGAAGTGAAGCAGGACCAGCCCCCGCATTGCAGTAGAGCAAAGGCTTGTCTCTAACTGAACTATCCCAAGTAATTCCACCCAATTCAGCCTCTGCTCCCAGGAGTCTTGAGTTGCATAGCTGCTGTCCTCTGATTTTTCCTGGAAATAAACTGTCCATGTGAGCCAGCCTTGGGGAGTCACTAAAAGGGCACTGAAGACATTTAGCAGCACTGGTTTCTAAGTTCTATCCTCAAAATGTCAGTAATAAGCCTTCTTAGGAGAAATATTAAATTCATGGAGTATATTTGGATTATTACAATAAAATTTTTTAATCACTTGCATGTATGTATGTGCATGTTTGGAGAGGGTGGGCGGGCATGCAAGGACCTCTTGCTTTTGCAAATGGAAACCAGACATGGCACTTTTTGCATCTGGCTTACATGGGTGACTTGGGAATTGACCCTGGGCTGACAGGTTTTGCAAGCAAGGGCCTTAAATGACTGAGCCATCTCCCTAGCCTCTGACTGCAATAAATTATGACCACCAGCATCAATTTTCTAGTTCTCCAAGCATTTCAAAACAAAATCATATTTATAAAAATAATTTTTACAAAAACAAGTTCATCACTATCAGGCACAAGTTCTTAATAAAGAAATGTGGTTGAGGTGATGACTGGTAGGTTCCTCACCTCTTCTCCTTTTGAGCTGGACACTGAAAAACAGATTTGACAGCACTCGGGAGGTAGAGGTAGGAGGATCACCGTGAGTTCAAGGCCACCCTGAGACTACATAGTGAATTCCAGGTCAGCCTGGACTAGAGCGAGACCCTACCTCGAAAAACAAACAAACAAAAAAAAACAGATTTGAAATCAACAGTCGACAACATAAGGGTGCTGGGAGTGACAGGGTCCCTCATCCTTGCAGATGCAGGGCATCTCTGGCCTTCTCTGTTGTCCTTTGCACACCTGGGCACATTGCCACTATCTTAGCACTTACCTCACTACCTTGTAATTGTCAGGTGCCCATCCCTTATTTTGTTAAGTGTGAGATAATTATCTTCAGATTGAAACTTCAGAGAAAAGCCAACATCAATTAAAACTGACGCAGCACCCCAACTTGATACGTTCGTTAGCTCCATCCAACAAGGAACCTGTTCTCATGTTCTCATTCAGCTGTTGTGCACGTGACCCCACACCCACCTGAAGGACCTCATTGACTTCCTAAAGCATGGTGGCCCATGTGAGACATGAGCACATAGATGTACAAAGACTGCAGCTTTGTTCCCACTTCCTCCTCAGTGTGGGTGCAGGCTTGCCCCATGCCATCCAGGCAGCTCTGTCTGTCTTCACAGCGGCCTGCAGGCCCTCAAGGGGGGATTCTCAGGTAATCGTTATGCACACATTCTAGAAGATCCCCAGGCCCATGTTTACCTTATAGCTATGTAATACCTGGAAGATCATGGATTTTTGCAAGACCTTGCAGACATGGTTTGGATAATTTCCTAATTAGCATCCATGCACATCCAAATTCCAACTCATTCATCTCTTTAATGCTTTGATGGATCTTGAGTCTTCCTCGTGTTCCCACATTTTTCAAGTCTTAAAACCAAGCCTGCATAGCAACTACCTCACAAACCTCTTCAGAGAACAGATATTTTCTTTCTTGTTTTGTTTTGTTTTTTGTTAGGTAGTACTCACTCTAGCCCAGGCTGACCTGGAATTCACTATGTAGTCTCAGGGTGGCCTCGAACTCACAGTAATCCTCCAACCTCTGCCTCTTGAGTGCTGGGATTAAAGGCATGCGCCACCACCATGCCCAGCACAGATATATTTTATATTTGTATCTCCAGTGCCTCACACAACAGTTGACACTCAAGAGGACCAGGGGATGGAGGCACAATGCATTAGATGTGAAATAGCAAATGCAGCTAATATTCACTGAACATTGACTCTGTTTCACCTACTGTAAAGCTCTTTATGGCAGATCTTTAATATCAGCTCTTGTGCTGGAATTATGTAGTAAGACAGCATGGGGCCAGAGGGTGAAGTAACACACCCACCCAATTCCAACAACGGGAAGGAATCAAGCAGATTTCAAAACTAAATCAGCCAGCAAAATATGACGACTGTAGTTGTAAATATCCAGGTTGGTTCCTGGCTTTGTGACTCATTGCAAAAACCAAACAGTTCACTCAACAGCATGATGTGTGAGAAGAAGTGCGTGATGCTCTTCTCAAAAGGTGGCCCTGGGGCCGAGACCCATGAGTGGGTCCACGCAGGGCTGCAGAGCCATCAGTCCAAGGCAGCGTTGTCGTGGTGTCTCCAAGGCTGGTTTTAGCCGTGGAGACCGACATGCAAACCTTCCACAATCCCTTGTATCCCAGCTACTTGGGAGGCTAAAGCAGATGGATTGCAAGTTCTAGGCCAACATGATCTACATAGTGAGACACCATCTCAAAATTTTGAAAAAGGGGCTGAAACAGATTTAGACAAATACCACACATTTTCTCTCATATGTGAAATCTACGTGTGTGTGTGTGTGTGTGTGGTGTGTGTGTGTGTGTGTGTGTGTGTGTGTGTGTGTGTACAGTGGGGGAAGAATAAGAACAAAGCATAAGGCATGTAAGTATGAAAATGCCATAATGAACCAGTACTTTTTTTAATAGCAACTCAAGAAGGTGGTGGGGAGGGGCATGAGGACATAACCCGAGGGTAGAGTACTTGCCTAGCTCATTCCCCAGTAGTGTGTGCATTTTCAGCACCTGATTCCTTTACCATGGTTATTGCTTTTAAGTATTCTTCTCCAGGAGAGAAGCATTTTATCAAGATTGCAGCATTATATTATCTAGGCACACTGAGTATTAACTAGCTAGCTCATTAAAGGGGATTGCTTTCTCTGATTGATGAAACTGCAGACGGTAATTGGAAGGGCACTTAGAGGCTGCAAAACAATAGGTGACTTGCCTAGACCCCAGGGTGGACCGGTGATGGAGATAAGAGCAGTCGCAGAGCACTTTCCATTGCACTTTCTTCCTGCCTGGCATGAGCCCAGCAGGGACCTTTGTAGGTGGGTTAAGGGATCTGCATGAAAACCTGGGAGACCTTACCAGGGAGATTTGTGCAGAAGGGAGCAGGTAGAAAGAAGCAGGACCTAAGGAACTCAATAAGGAAGTGGCTGTGGTGAGAGTAATGGAGCAGTCCTGAGAGAGCTTTAGCATCTCAGGAGAACGTGTCTGTCCACCCTCCCCCACTCTACTTTAGAATGATCTGAACTCAAAAAATAAAGACCAGACAGGGGGGTGCAGTACATATCTATAACCCTAACTCTGAGGAAATGAAGGCAGCAAGATCTTTATTTCAAAGCTAGCCTAGCTACATAGTGAGATCTTGTCTCAAAACACCGAGCCAAGCCAAATAAAAGCAAACCAATAAACCAAAAGAGATTAAACCAGAGTAATAGTGTTCCATTACTTCATACCATGGAGGTATGGAAAAGTGACTCTGGCCTTCATTTCATCTTTGTTCATGATATAAAGAGTGTGTCTGGGGCTGGGAACATAGCTCATCAGGTAAGAACACTTGCTGTGCAAGCGTGAGGATCTTAACTCAATCCCCAGCATCCACGTAAAAATTTGGACATGGCCATGAATGCCTTAGACAAGAGAATTGCTGAGGCTTCCTAGTCAGTCATATTGACTCTAACCCAGCAGCACCAGCTTCAGCAAGAGGCTCCATTTCAACAAAGCAACATACAGAGGGGGCCATCCATCCGCTTGGTCTCTGTATGCATGCACACAGGCATGTGCACACGCCACTGTATAAAAACACACAAACATTTTTTAAATGATTTCTAAGTTAGCCTAGCTAACTCCTGAACTGGTATTTATTTCAAGACAGATTTGATGTCCTAAAGCTGTTTCAGAATATTCCATCAACCCTGAGTTTATTAAAGTTTTTCCCCAGCTGCCTAGTTGGAGGGGTGTCACCATGGCTGGAGCCTACGGTCCAGCCCTACAGTGTTTCTGGGGTGGGTCTAGAACAGTCTAAAGTCAAGCCTAGAGTTCCTTCAGTTTTCAAGTTTGAGTGTACTAGCTTGCTTTTGGAGTTGCTGGTGATGGGTTTCTCTCTCTGCTTGGACCTGTGAAAGGGGCCAGCCTCTTTCTCCATTATGGAACTTCCCCTGGATCTATAACTTCAATAAATCCTGTCCTCCCATAACTATGCCTGGTTTGGAGGTTCATCCCAGAGACGTGTGGCTGACTAAGACAGTAATCTCCCTAAATTCCTCTGAATTTATTTTATTTTATTTATTTATTCTCAAGCAGAGAGAGAGAGAGAGAGAGAGAGAGAGAGAGAGAGAGAGAACACCAGGGTCACCACCTTGTGGGTCTGGCTTATGTGGGTCCTGGGGAATTGAACCCGGGGCCTTAGGCACTGGAGGCAAGTGCCTTAACCGCTGAGCCATCTCTCCAGCTCAGTTCATCTGAATTTTGTTTTGAAAGCCAGAGCCAGCTGATAAATTGGTCCTAACTGTATAAACTCTCATTCCTTCATTCCCCGAGGAATGAATGTGATTTTAGTCTTTATACTGATAAAAATCACTTTATTCTTAAGCCTCAACCATTTAATAGAAATGTCAACAAAAACAATTTATTAGCAAAGCAGAAGACAGAGTTCTGGAAAGAAAGTGCCCTCGTGGTGACTGACGTCCATGAAGATTTTCCCTGGAACCCAACTTTATGTCGCTGGGAATGCTTCACAGAACTTTTTGGAGGAAGAAAGTATCTTTTGTAAATTATTTTCCTGTGAGACATAACATCCCTCAACCCTATGCCCTCACGATAGTTATTGCTGGCAGAGAGAAAGCATTGCTTATGAGCATATCTAAGAAGTCTCATAAACAACGCTTTCTTCTTACTGCTGCTGTACACAATGCCTTCGGTGGCATTCTGCCCGTTTCTGCCATCAGTGAAATATTGCAGCATAAAAAATCCCATCCCCATGCAGTGCCCTATAGTAGTAAGCACTGACCACTGCACAGGTGCTGTGGAACAGGAATGCAGAAGCAGCTTGGTTAGTTGGGTGGTTCTGGCTGAGAGCATCCCAAGTTTGTGATCAAGGTGAGTGTTGTGGTCAGCTTTCTAGTTGCCGCACAGAAAGAACCCAAGCAAAAGTGGCTTGTGGAGGGATGGGTTTGTTTGGCTTACGGACTCGAGGGGAGACTCCATCCTGGCAGGGAAAACGATGGCATGAGCAGAGGGCTGGACATCACCTCTGCCACAGCACTGCAAACAGCGGCAGGAAGGTGTGCCAAATACTGGCAAGGGGGAGCTGGCTTATAACCCCCATAAGTTCACCCCAATAACACAGCTCTAGTGAGGTTCTAATTTCTGAATTGCCATCAGCTGAGGATTGATCTATCAGAACACATTCATTTGTTTGTGGGGGACACCTGGATCAAACCATGACAGTGAGTTTGCAGTCACCTGAAAATTTGGTTAGGGCTGGAGGATCTGTTTCTGTATTTGTCTACTCGGGCTGCCGTTACAAAATACTGAAGTTTGGGGCGCACAGAGACCAACTTTCTCATAGTTCTAGAGGCTAGAAATTAATGCTCAGGTGCTAGCAGACCTGTTGTCTGGAGAGGGCTCTCTTGGTAGCTCACAGATAGAAGCCTTCCCACTGCATCTCAGGTGGACTTTCTTGCATGTGCAAACAGGGAGAGAGCTCTCTGGTCTCCTCTTATAAAGACATCAGTGCTGTTGGGCCAAGACTTATATTTATTTCCTTAACCTCAGCTACTTTCTTAAGGTTCTATCTCTAAACACAGGCACTCTGGGGATTTCTGTGCCATGTGAACATATGAACTAGGGAGAAAAATACCCTCAGCCCATCACTGCTTCCCAGATGGCACATGTTGCAGTCGCCCTCTCATTGCTGGGACAAAACACCCAACCAAAAAGCTGCTTAGAGGAGGAAAGGATTTATTTCTGGCTCACAGTTTTGAGGGGAAGCTTCATCATAGTAGAGGATGCTGGCTCACTGCATCATACATCCATCACACAGAAAAAACAGGAAGTTAGAACTGGCTCTGAACAAGCTGGATTCAAGATCTGTCTGTAGCAACACACCTCTTCCAGCAGGGCTCTGCCTGCTGGGGACTAAGTGGGAAGCTTAATTAAAAATACCCGAGGCAGATGGGTGTAGTGGTGCATGTCTTTGGTCCTAGCACTTGGGAGGCAGAGGTAGGAGGATCGTTGTGAGTTTGAGGTCACCCTGAAACTACATGGTGACTTTCTGGTCAGCCAAAGCTAAAGACCCTACTTTGAAAAAACAAAAACAAATAAAAATAAAAATAAAAATACCTGAGGTTATGGAGAATATTTATATTCAAACCACCACAGGGCATCAACATGCTGCTAGCTTAGGCAGAATCCTTTGGGGCTCTCTATGGGCTGTTTTAGTTTCTGTGTGTCACAGTGCCTGGCTTTCCTCAGAGGAAACAATCCAAGAGAAAAAAGTGGTGGCCACAGTGTGTTATGTGACCTAGCTTTGGGAGTAGTGCATGTGATTTCTGTTTTTGTTTTTTTTTTTTAAATTCTACTAGTTAAAAAGGTGAGTCTTACTGAAGAAGGGAAAGAAGGAAGGAACTATATATACGGACATGAATACCAGGAAGACATCTCTGCATGAAGAAACATTATAGTGTCAAAGGAACATGATTTCAAATCCAGCACACCTGGAGGTAGAGTATGAGCTCAGCTCTGTCACTTCTAAGCTGTGCAGAACTAAACCTCCCTTGAATCTTGTCCAGTGTTTTGGGAGGTCTGAGAAGGAGGGACAGAGACCAGAAACATAAGTGTTATGAATCAAAGTACTTTATTCATCTGCCCCCGTTTGGGGTGGTGCTGTAGCTTTGAGAGTGGGGGAGGGAGAAGTTTAGGGAGTTGGTGTGTGTGCTGAGGTGTTGGTGACTGTCACACAGAGATGCTCAGGTGGAGATGCTGCCAGGAAATCAGACCAGGGATACCTGGCATGAGAGAACCTGCTGAGTGGGAGGAGGACCCAGGATTATGGGAGAAAGAGAGGGAGAATGAGAATGAAGGGCAGAGAGAGAGAGAAGTGGAGGGGGGTAGAGAAGATGTGCACATAAGTGGGGAAAGTTGGAGTCGACAGAAGTCTGTAAGATAAGGGGAAAACCAGGAAGATACAGGGAATATATATGCACCTGTGGTAAGTGAGGGGCCAGCAGGATGGAAAAGAGAGTGAAGCTGGTAGTGGAAGGGCTTTTATGCCCCTTAGGGCATGGGTATCAATTGCTGAGGACAGATATGGTCATGGCAATAGGATGGACACCAGAAGGAAAAGGAAGCTCAGAGAAAGAGATCAGATAAAAGTGTTCAGCTGTGCTCCACCCCATGCAGAGAGAATATCTGAAGCTCATACTTGCTCCATCCTGGAGGCTGTTTGTGCCCAGGGAGAGCAGAAGAGTTCAGTGTTCCAGACGACTGGAGAGCTTGAATGTCAGTGCTTGGAGCCCTGAAACCTTGTGAGCTCCATCAAAGGCAGTCCAGAACGATGCTTTAATGTCAATTACATTTAATGTCACTGCTCTGTTCTCTCTGCCAGATGTGTTTCATGGCAAGAGATTATGGTTCCTAGAGAAACCCTGTAGAAACATAGCATGAACTCACTGAACTTCTGAGGGTGATCTACGTCAGCCCAATGGCTGGAGTTCTTTCAGTGTGTTTCCCCACCAGGTATTCTTAACACCACCTCTGCGCTGAAGGTCCTCAGCATGCACTAGAGTATGTCTGACTGGAGTATATGTGGTACATGTTATGAAGAGGCAAAGGGAAAATATGGCAAGATACTAAGCAAATACTTTCCTAATTTGTACTTGAAAGCACATCAAAGTAGTTGTCCTTGGGATTGGGGAGATGGATGGCTCTGTGGTTAAAGGCTCTTGCTTACAAAGGCTGCCGGCCAGGGTTCAATTCCCCAGATCCCTCATAAGTCCAGATGCACAAAGTGGCACATGCATCTGGAGTTCATTTGTTGTGGGCAAAATGTCCTAGCATATCCATACGCACATACACACACACACACACACACACACACTTAAATAGATAAACATATTTTTCAAGAAGTAGCTTTCTCAGGTTGTCATAACAAAGTACCACCAAGTAAGAGATTTAAAGAACAGAAGTTTATTTTCTCATCATTCTGGAAGCTAGAAGTCCAAGATCAGAGTGTTGGTAAGTTGGTTTCTTCTGAAGGCTCCCTTCTTGGCTTTGATGTCTTTGCCTCCTGTGTCTTCACACAGTCTCCCTTCTGTACCTTTTTGTGTCAGCCTCCTCTCTTTATTAGATCACATCCTAATGACCTCATATTAAAAGACTTTTTAGAAGATCGTTTTGGGATGTGGTGGTTTATGCCTGCAATCTCAAACACTCATGAGGCTGAGACAGGAGGACTGCAATTCAAAGTCATTTGGAGTACAGTGTGAGACCCTGTACCAGCATCATAGACCTTATCTCAATGTCTGGTCACATTCTGTGGTCCTGGCAGGTAGAACGTGAACATAATAACTCTGAGAATACACAGTTCAGTTTAAGAAATACAATGGTCTCCACGTGTGTGAAGTTACATCAGTCAGTAAAGCTGCCATGGGATGGAACCCAGAGGGAAAACCACCAATCACTGGTGTGGTTTGAGGATTTACTGAAGAGGTGGAAGCTGAGTTATCTAGAAAGGTGTGGCAGATTTGGATGAGGGTAGAGGAAGGAGTGGAGGCAGAGAAAGCCTTCTAGGAAGGATTAGTTGTAGAAAGTGTTCAGATGTGTAGCAGGGTGTGGTGGTGGTGGTGCATGCCTTTAGTCCCAGCATTCGGGAGGCAGAGAGGTAGGAGGATCATCAAGAGTTCAAGACTAAAATATATCTTTGAATGAATGAAGTGTGCAGATAGAGAAACCAACACAGGAGGAGAAAGGGCATAAAAAAAATTGAGGCTAAGGACAAGCGCCAGGCATCTCCAGGGCCGCTTTATGTGCAGTCAAGTAAATCCAAACTGAAAGAGACTCAGGACAACCAAGAAACTGGGCATCCCTCTGTAGGCACCTGCACTTTCCACATATGGGCTTCACTGTGCAGAACTGCTAGGAAAGTGGCAAAGGTGGTCACAGAAGAGGTTTCTAAGCAGAAACCAAAGGCTCTCTCTCTCCTCTCCACGGCCTTCTAGAAAATCCACATGAATGAATTGGAAGGAAAATATAAAGCTGAATTTGTTTGGAGGTAGCTCAGTGCAGATCTGTGTCTTCAGGAAAGGAGAGTAAGGATGGACAAAGGTCGAAGTCAAAGAGGTTGGGAGGCAAAATCTCCAGGACCAGGACCAGGATGGAAAGCAAGTAAAGAAAAATGGGTCAAGCTTGACTCCCTGGTTCTCACTCAGGAAACTAAGAGGGGATGCCCATCTAACCAGTTAAGGCGTGCAGGAGGCACAGCGGTGAGTGAGAAACCCTGAGATATCCCAGGAGAGCTACCTTAGCTGGTTAGCCTGGCCCTAAGAGAAATCTGTGTGGTGGTGCTAGACTTGGAAGCTGTCAGCATCCATATGTATAGAGACCTTGGGGGGCAATAAGAACACCAGGAAGTGTGGAAAAGACCTGATGCAGGGACAAGTCTCCATGGGGCATATCCATGGGGCAGAACGGCCAGTGACAGATTTCATGGAGCTGAAGAATGCATCTACTCTCACTTGGGACCTGAGAGAAGGCTTTTTGACTCATCTTTTTTTTCTAAAACATATAGGCTCTTAATATATGCAATACATAACACAGATGAACTTGTAGACATGATGCTAGAACAAGCCTGTCTCAGAAAGACAAAATCTCTGCTTGGACTTAGAAAAGGAGTCTAAACTAGTCAAACTCATAGGAACAGAGAACAGAACAGTGGTTACCAGGGATCGAGGACCTGGTTTCTCACCTATGTCAAACCACATGTGCAATTTTTCAGCTATCCAAGAAAAGTAAGTTCTAGAGTTCCTTTTTTTTAAAGAGTAGCTTTTATAGATATTTGTTTATTTATTTGCAAGCACAGAGAGAGAGAGATTGGGTGTGCCAGGGACTCTAGCTGCTGCAAACAAACTCCAGGTGCATGTGGCACTTTGTGCATCTGGCTTTACATGAGTACTGGGGTATCGAACCTGAGTTGGTAGGCTTTGCGGGCAAGTGCCTTAACTACTGAGCCATCTCTCTAGCCCATAGAGTTCTGCTATCTAGCACTTTACCTGTGGTCAACTAGAATAGCTTGTACACTTGAAGTGTTTTACAAGGATCTTCACCATAAGCCCTTCTGCTTTTCTGTGTTCTGACTGCCTTGTTCTTTTCTTTTCTATCTCTTCTGATTCTGGATGAAATCCTAAGCATGCCTGCCTGGCCCTCTAAGACCCCCACGCAGCTGTGTGCAGACCGTATGGCTGAGCCTGTCTGCTTTCTTCGACCCCTTCTCAGAGGCCACAGCTTTCTCTCTTCCTATGATCCATTCCCTCGACCCAGTAACGGCTGTGATTTACAGCTCGCCTGCCCTGTTGTTTTCCTCTCAAACTCTAATAAAATTGTCCTCCAGCATAAAAAAGAGGGTTCAGTGTTCTTGCCACAGTACAACACGACATGATACAAGTATATATTCTTTTATAGACAAAGAAAGTGAGGCTAGAGTCTGTTAAGGACGCTCCTGCCCACAGTAGTGGGCTTGACTTCAAAGCCAACTCTAGTGCCCTTGGTTTTAATCACTACCTAAGACTTCTTTCCAACAAATGAAAGATAGTAGCTAAATCTATCATCTCTCTAATGTAGCTAGATTTTAACAGAAAAAAATCGTTAGTGGGGTATGGTATCATATTCTGTAATCCCAGCTCTTGGGAGACTCGGGCAGGAGGCTTGCTCTGAGTTCAAGGCTAACCTGGGCTACATAGCAAGACCCTGTCTGAAACAAAACAAAATCTTTTTTTCTTAATTTGTTCTGAGGCAGGGTCTTATGAGGCTCAGGCTAAAACTCACTATATAACCCAAGATGACCTTGAACTGATCCTCCTGCTTCCACCACTTCCCAAGTGCTGACATTTTTTTATTTTTTTATTTATTTTTTATATGAGCTGGGCATGGTGGCACATGCCTTTTTTAATATTTTATTTATTCATTTTCAGGCAGAGAAATACAGAGAGAGAGAGAGAGAGAGAACACACCAGGGCCACCACCTTGTGGGTCTGGCTTATGTGGGTCCTGGGGAATTGAACCGGGGGGCCCTAGGCACTGGAGGCAAGTGCCTTAACCGCTGAGCCATCTCTCCAGCCCTGACATTTTTTTTAAAAAAAAAAGCTTTAAACCTTAAAGAATGGACATCTGACAGAGTTATCAGCTCACTATATACAGAGAAGCAATACTAATGAGAGGCTTCCCCTAAATCTCCTCCCCTCATCCCACACACAGTGGTCCTGCCTCCCCACCTTCAGCCACTAACAAGCCTTCATGAGCAGCTGGGCTCTGCACTTGGCCCAGACCAGTTAGCTGCTGTCACAGATCTTCATCCTGAGAGAAGGCATAAGTATATACCCAAGATCAGGAGGAAGGATGCACAGTGACAGACGGGGTGATGAGGTGGGCATGACTCCCAGCAGATACGTCCTTCAAGGCGAGAGTGAGGTGTCATTCTGCAGTGCCCCAGAAAGGAACACAGCTCACTCAGCACTTTCAAACCATTAGCACAGCCAAACCCACACCTATCAGGAATGTGCCAGCGAGAGTGTGTCCTCTTACCTCAGTTTCCAATGGTCCTGACCTAGTCACGGTTATCTTCAGCAAGATTCTCAACCAGTGAGTTGCAGTCAGCTGTCAGAGCACAAAACCGTTCCTTTCCTGACACCATGGAGCAAGGTGGTCTATAGAAAATACAGACAAAGGGCTTGAAAGATGCCTCCAGTACCATACTCATGTAAAACAGCTACTATATACACACATCTGGATACCCAGTGTATCTGTGGACAGTCTGGGAGTTGGCAAGCAGCAGCAAAAGTGGAAAGAGAGGAGAAACTTTTCAAGGTCACATGTAATTTAAAAATTTGGCCAGCGTGATGGTGCACGTCTTTAGTCCCAGCCCTCCATTC
>PVHP010006621.1:0-59853 GCA_004024765.1 Zapus hudsonius
AGATTTACTGTCTCCAGCACCAAACTTTACTGTCCAGCACCTCTATTTATTGAAACCCTCACACAGGACCCCTACCCTCACCTCCCCCAAACACCCGCCTACCAATCCTGGCTCTTACCCCAATTAGGGAGCACAAAAATAAGTGACAGGTGCCTGCCATCGGGGAATGGCAATGACCCATTCAGCTGTGAAAAGAGGGAAAGAGGGGCAAGTACTACTGTACTTGAACCCCCTAAGCCCCAGAGGCAAGGAAAAATAGTGACTACAGGCAGAAGAGATTTCAGAACTCCAAAGAACTTCTGTATTAGCAATCAGCTCAGAATTGCTGGAGCACCTCCACAAGTTCTAACCTCCACAACCTTTACATTACTCAATACAACACCATCCTACTCTAATCTGACTTAACCCTGAAACAGAACACACACTAAAGACCCTATAGAGTAATATCTGCTTTCTCCTTAAGAAAACTAATCTTTTATCACTAGATGGATAGACCCCCAATGCAAAAAGAATTCAACACAGCAAGCTGAGAGCTCCCCACCAAGGTCCCTAGTCCCATAACGAAAGTTTTTGATGAAAATATAGGAGAGACAACAGAAATACAATCCCAAAATTATAGCATAATAAGCTTAGGTTATAATTGCAAGGAGACACTGACCAAGAAAATGGCTGAGCTGGAAACATTCAACAGATGTATAAATGGAGTGGAACAGACTCAGATCTTGCCACACACAACCTTTATTGCAAGACTTAACCCTAGAAACTACAGACAGAAATAATAAAGATTGGAGTAGAGATGAATGAATTAGAACCTAAGAAAACAATTTTAAAAATAAATAAAACAAAGAGCCAGTTCAAAAGAAAGAAAGATAGAAGATTGATAAACTCCTGGCCAATTTGATGAAAATAAAAAAAAGAGACGTCTCAAATTAATAAAATTAGAAATGAAAAAAAAGACGTCACAATAAACACCAATGACATTAAAAAAAAAATCAGGATATACTACCAAACCCTCTATTCCACAAAATTGGAGAACTTGGAAGAAACAGGCGAATTTGTAGACATGCACAACCTATCAAAACCAAATGCAGACCAGATAAATCTCCTAAGCAAACCTAGTACATCCATAAAAATAGAAAATGTAATAAAAAAAAAAACCTCCCCAAAAGGAAAGGAAAAGTCTAAGAACTGATGGATTCTCAGTTGAATTCCACCCAACGTTCATCATAGAACTGCAAACACTTTTTCTAGAGCTTTTCACATAATTGGAGAACAGGGGATGCTAGAAAACCAGACAGATACAATAAGACAGCAATACTATTGAACTATATCCCTAATAAACTTAGATGCAAAAATTCTGAAGAAAATTCTCACAAACTGTATTCAACAGCATCTTAAAAGCATTATTCATCTCTATCAAGTAGGCTTCATTCCAGGGATGCAGGTGTGTTTCAACATAAGGAAATCAATTAAAATAGTTCACCACATAAAGAAACTCAAACACAAGAAGCAAATGATCATTTCAATAGATGCAGAGAAGGTCACTGACAAAATTCAACATCCCTTCATGATCAAAGGACTGGAGAAACTGGGCATGGAGGACTTATACCTTAACATGATAAAGGCTATATACAAAACAGGAAAAGCCCAAATAATTCTTAAAGAGGAAGGACTCAAAAAGTTCCCATTAAGATTAGGAACAAGACAGAGGTGTCTACTCTAACTACTGCTAATCAGCATAGTGCTTGAAGTTCTAGCCCAAGCAATAAGACAGGAGAAAGACATAAAAGGATACAAATTGGAAAGGAAGAAGTGAAACTATCCCTGTTTGCAGATGATATGATCTTATATATAATGGCCCCCAAATACTCTACCATACAACTAGAGGTCATAAATTCCTTCAACAAAGTGGCTGGATAAAAATTAACACATAAAAGTCAGTAGCCTTCCCATATGCAAATGAAAAGCATACAGAAATAGAAATCAGTGAAGCTGTCCAATTTTCAGTAGCTACAAAAAAATTAAATGCCTTGGAAGAACACTATCCAAGGATGTGAAAGACCCATACAATAAAATATAGAAACACTCAAGAAAGAAATTGAGGAGGACGTGAGAAGATGGAAAGATCTTCCATGCTCCAGAATAGGTAGAATTAATATTGTGAAAATGACAATTCTACCAAAACTAAAAGCAGCATAGTACTAGCATAAAAACAGTCATATGGACAAATGGAACAGAATTGAAGATCCAGACCTTTTTTGATCTTTGACAAAGACAATATATATCAGTGGCCTCTACTTTCTCCAAATACCATTGGAGAAAAGACAGCATCTTCAGCAAATGGTGCTGGACAAATTGGAGAAATTCAAGTAAAATACCTTGGAATAACACTAACCAAGGATGTGAAAGACTTGTATTATGAAAACATAAAAATGCTCAAGAAGGAAATTGAGGAGGACATGAACAAATAGAAAGATTTTCCATGTTCCTGGATAGATAGAATTAATATTGCAAAAATTGGCAATTCTTCCAAAAGCAATATACAGATTTAATGCAATGCCAATAAAAATCCCAGCTTCATTCTTTAGAGGCATAGAATAAATAATCTCAAAATTTGTTTGGAATGGTAAAATGCCTTGGATATCCAAAACTATCCTTATTAAAAAATGTTCCTCAGGAGGTATCACCATTCTTAATCTAAAAAAATCTACTACAAAGCCACAGTAACAAAAACAGCATGACCCTGGCATAAAAACTCACAGACAGACCAAGGGAACAGAATCTAAGACCCTGCTCTTAGCTCCAGTAAATATACTTACTTGATCTTTGACAAAAATGCCAAAAATGTTCACTGGCATAAAAATAGCATCTTCAACAAATGGTACTGGACAAATTGGATAAATACTTGCAAAAATGAAAGTAGACCCACTCCTTTCACTATGCACAAATATCAACTCTAAATGGATCAAATACCTCAACATAAGACCTGAAACTCTGAAAACCCTGGAAGAAAAAATAGAGGAAACACTCCATGAGATAGGAGTAGGGAAAAACTTCCTGATCAAATCTCCAGTACCCCAGGAAGTACAGCAATCACTTAACCAATGGGATATCATCAAGATAAAAAGCTTTGTGCCGATAAACATACCATACTCACAGCCAACAGACCACCATCAGACACCATCAGGAAGATAATCTTTGACAGCTTTAAAAAGAACAGAGGTCTAATATCTAGAACCTATAAGAAACTAAAAAAATTAAATAATAAAAAATCAATCATCCCTCTCACAAAATAGGGCACTGAAATCAACAGGGAATTCATAGAGGAGGAAACACAAATGGCCAATTCTCATTTAAGAAAGCGTTCATCATCCTTAATTATCAGTGAAATACAAATCAAAACAACAATGAGATTCTACCTTACTACAGTCAGAATGGCAATCATTAAAAAATTCAACAAGAATAGATGCAGGAGAGGATTGGCACGGGGGGGGGGGGAGACCCTCTTCACTGCTGGTGGGAATGCAAACTTGTACAACCACTGTGGAAAGCAGCGTTGAGGCTCCTGAACAGGATGGATATAGAGCTTTCAGTGGACCCAGCTAATTCATCTACTGGGCATCTACCTGCAAGATTCCTTGCTTCAACACAGAGACATGCTCAAGCATGTTTTATAGCAGCTCAATTCATAATAGCTAAGAACTGGAATCAACCCAAATGCTCATCACTGGACAAATGGACATCAAAGTTGTGATGCAAATACACTATGGAATTCTACTCAGCTGAAAGGAAAATGACATAATGAAATTTAAAGAAAGTGGGGAGAGTTATACAATAAGCTAAACTAATAATGAATCGATCAGTAAGCTCTTGAGGAGACTGTGGGCACTGCTTGTTAAAGAGGGGCCATGAATAGAGTGGAAGGAAGCCTAACCTCAAGAAAAATTGCTGAGGCCTGAAAATCCCTGTACCAGTCATTGGTTACTTCTCACACTGAGCTGTTAATCTAGGAGATACATGAGGTCCTCAAAACAAGATGGGCTTTTGTCAAAGCTTTCAACTACCCATCACACGCCAAAGGTAAGACCCAATTGCTGAAGATACCACAGAGTGTCATCAAACAGCACTGAGAGACCCTGCTAGATCCAGAATGGCAACCATGCCAAATTCCTATGGAGAACTAGAATCCATGCCAAATTCCTATGGAGACCAAGAATCTGGACTCCAATGGGAAGCTTCTACTAACCATGGTCATAACAAGAGGCTATACCCATTATAATCTTGCCAAATTAACGACACTTGTCCCATATAACCTAGGCTGATCTCACTCTCCATTGGAGACTCTGTTTTTATTTTTCAGAAGGCAGTATGAACTGTGGACAAACCAATTCTACCAACTTGACCAGAAATGATAGTTGACTCCCTTGCAGGAGATGAATATCCCCTAACACATCAGCTAGGGCCAGGTGAAAACACATAGGAAGTGGTGAGATGAGCAAGAGTGCTGCTTCCACAGTGTGCCCAATAACCTGTACCAGGATAATGAAGACAGACACCAAGAAAACTCAAGGCATTCCAAAGCAGAAATCCAGAGGCTTATAAGAAGTCAACTCTAATGCAGACTTAAAACTCATCCACCATGGCTCAGGAAATTTTGCGGAAGAGAGGGCAGAAAATTTGTAAGAGTCATGATGGTGGGAATATCCAGAGGCATTCCCCCATCTCCTCCCCAAAAAACTGCTGCTTACACAACTCATATTTCTCTATCCCATGAAGCATTCCAGCACTCCCACTGAAGAGGGCTCTCACTGGAATGGAGGCAGGGAGGAGGGAATTGGTGTTACCAATCTTGTAATACAAAGTTTCTCCTTATTAATAAAAAAATTATTAATGTGGGCATCAATAGTCACTGAGCATAGTGTTGGACTAGATTCATGTGAAATTTTTATCTCTACCTGTTTTCTGTTCTTTTAATGGAAGATATCCTCTTCCTAACCTTGATACATCTTTTATTTTGTGGTGCTAGGAATCAAACCCAGGACCTTGTGCATGCCAGGCTAGTGCTCTTCCACTAAGCTACATCCTCAGCCTTCAACCTTTATACATTCTTATTAAATAGCTAATTAAACTTTTCTTTCAATCCTTCTTTTTCACATGACTGGTTTTCTTTAGTTATGAATGTGTGGAGAAGTGGCTGTGAATGTTCAATTCTATAGTGAAACTGGCAAAAATTTCTCACAACTACAGTGAACTCATCTGTGCATCTGTTGATATGAACACATAACCATGTGATCTATAAAATATACAATGTGTCTCTTCCTGGGAACCTCTTGGCCCTGGCTTTTTCTTTAGCATTTAACGTTCATCAGGAAATCTCTAATCTAACCCTCAGATACATTCTTGCCTTTCTTTGATCAGAAGCAGCTTCAATTACAATTTTACATGACCAACTATGACAAGATAAGAATTTGACTAAGGGAGTGAGTGATACTCTACAAGGGCTGTGCTCAGCTATCCTCAGCAGGGATCTACCCCAATAAAGTAAGGGAGGTTTCAGGATCACTGTGAAAACATCCTTTACATATCCTGGTAAAGGTGATGTGAGCTGCTATTTTTTTTTTTTACTCCATAATCATTCATCTATACCTAGGACATTGCCTTCATTTGGAAAAAAAATCATTGAGGAGGAAAAAACAACTGGAAAAACAACCAGGGGTTGGAGAGATAGCTTAGTCAGTAAAGTGTGTGATGTAAGCATGAAGAGGTAGTTGTAAATCCAGAACTCAGGTTTTAAAAAAAGCCAGGGCTTGGTAATGGGCTCTTGTAATTCCAGGACTGGGCAGGTGGAGATAGGTGGATCCCTGGAGTTTACTGACCAATCTAGCCTACTTGTTGAGTTATGCCAGTGAAAAACTCTGTCTAAAAAGGTGGATGGTATTCTTGAGAAACAATACTTAAGGCAGTTCTCGGCATGTGTGTGTATGTGTGTGCATGCACACCCACACCATTGCACACTCATGTGTACAGATATACTTAGATAAATTTTTAAAAGTTAAAAATCAAGTCAAGTTAGGTTGTCATTCTTACTCTAGAGAATGGCCTAAGACAAAACTGATTACCAGTCACTTGGGAACACACAGTCCATTGCATTGGGAATTTCATGTCTATATCTTCCAATTCCAGTTTGTTTATGTACTATTAGCCATTTGGTCCCAAAGAGAAAAATCTAAAGCAGCTAAGATTTTCTGGAGCAGAGGTAAGTCAAATCAGATATTTCATTTCCCAAGAACTGAAAGTAGATCTTTCAGTTTGACATTTTCAATTATTGCTTTTGGCTGCTAACATAAGGTAGTGTTTTAAAAAAATAATGTTTTGGATATCTTCTGATTGTCTCTACAGACCCACACTCTCCTCCATGACCCTGTTCTGTGCTTTTAGGCACCAATATGACTGGCCACATTTGTGGTTCCCTGAATGCTTCTGGCTGGAGGTACCTTCAGAAGACTGATGGTTCAGGATATTTACTCCCCCGGATTTATTTCTCTGGGTCATAGTGAAGGACCTTCTCCATATTCTCCATAATCTGCTTCTGGTAACTTATGCCTTCTCTTGCCTGTCAGACTTAGGGGGTAATAATGACAGAAATTACTAGGATTTGACGGGGCGAAGCATATACTACTCTTCTTCCCTCTTGCCTGTAACTCTCTAAGCAGTTTTCTTTTTATGACAGGATGTCATCTGCTTCCTGCTAGAACCTGGCTTATAAACCATCAGTGTGCCTCAGTTTTAAAATGGCACCATGTGACTGTTTTTTTCACATCTGCGTTATTTGCAAATAGGAAGTTACTGTTTTCCATTCACAATGGTTGTAATTTTATTGTTTTATTTTACATTATTTTGGTATTTTTGAGACAGGGTCTCACTATATAGCTATGCCTGAAATTCACCAAGTTAAACATGCAGTGATCTTCCCACCTTTGTCCACTTGAGTGCTAGAATTACAGAGGTATAAAGCTTCTGATATATAAATACTTTTCTAAATAATCCAGTTGGAAAAATATCACAAGCGCTCAGATACTGTCAGTTACAGGTCAAAGAATTCCTAAAAAGGTTTCACAGAGCATGACTTAATAGAATGAACACTGAACCAAATAAGGTCAAAAGCCAAGGGTTTGAGTCACAAATTCATCATTTATTGTGTGACCTTGACAACTTCCTTAACTGCTCTGAACTTCAGTTTCCTCATATGTCAAGTAAGGATAATAAGTAGTGATCTATTTATCTCGGAGGGTTATTCAGGGTGTCCAATGAATAACAGCTTTGAAAGGGCTTCCCAACTATGGAGACATAACTATATATGGCTAAGAGGGTACGCTTCATCCAATAAATAAATATGTAAACTTCAAATAATTGTCCTACAGATCCACAATACATGTCAACCCTTATCCTTAAACTCATAGGAATAAAAGAAAAGCAATGATGTATGGGTTTGATGCAGGCTCTGAAGCCAGGTTCCTGGGCTCATCCTCCATCTCCCCTGTGCAACAATCCTGACCGAGTTCATTGACCCCGGTTCCTCGTTAGTAAAATGGGAACATAATGATACTAACATCACAGTATTACTCTGAGTGTATGATGAGATCACTCACAAAAGGTATGGAAGACAATGACTACCACATTGTTACTCTAGCTGTGGTTCTCTGTACTTGCTTCAATGTTTTGGAGCACCAATAGGGAGTGCATCATACAGTGGTGAAGTACCTGACTTTTGACATACAAATTTCATGCTTTGGGACATGAAGCTAGCATGTGTGTGCTAACTGTGTAAATTTGGGCAAGATATGGCATCTTTTGTGGGGCGTGTGTGTGCACGCTCATGTGAGTGTGTGGATGCCAGAGGTCAATATTGGGTGTCTTTATCTTTTTTTTTTAGATAGGATCTTTCATGTAACCAATATATCATGATTCTGCTAGATCAGCAATGCAGTGAGTCCCAGGGATTCTCTTGTCTCTGTCTCCCCAGTGGTGGGATCTGCAAACATATCACCACATGTATTTTAAGTGAGTGTTGGAGGTCTGAAATCAGGTCTGTAGAGCACTTTACCCAGCTTCATTATTGAATTTCTGAATTAGTTTTTCCTATGCTCATCTGCCTTATACATGGGATTATGCTTAAAACAATGTTAGTCACACAGCAATTATGCAATGTAAATATGACTACTATTTTGATATTGCTAGAATAAAAATTACTAGTCCTCAGATAAGCCTGGTTATGTAATAGATATTTGCAAGCTCAGATACATAATGAAGATAAGCAGAAACAATCTGACTTCATACACTGAACTGCTCTGGCTTTTCTTTAGAAGGTTGATGTCTGCTGGTCCACCTTTTCCATGGCCTTGGTTCAGCATACAAGATCTGATCAACATTTGCCAACTATGTGCTTGCACCAGACATGGGGGACTTAAGCCAGTAGACACAATATCTGCCCTCATCCTGCTGTCAGAGAAAGGGTTTTGTTTATATTCAGAATAGCTCTACCTCTCAAGATAGAGAAAGCCACAAGATTTCCCAAGAGTCAGTAGAGCAAGTGATTTAAGGATGTGGACTCTGGAACTTTCCTTGAGCTCAGACTGCAGCTGTGATTCAATGTTGGACGAGTAAGTTGACTACTTTGTACCTTGGACTCCTCCATTAGAAAATGGGACTCTTGAAGCTGGGAAAATTGTTCAGTGGTCAGGGGTGCTTGCTACAAGGCCTGCTGATATGCTTCCATTCCCAAACCACCAGCACATAAGCCAGATGCAAAAATTTGCTAGTTTGGCAGTTTGGTTTGTTTGCAGTAGCAAGAGGTCCTGGTTCTCTCTCTCTCTCTTTCTCTCTCTCTCTCTCTTTCTCTCTCTCTCTCTCTTTCTCTCTCTCTCTCTCTTTCTCTCTCTCTCTCTCTCTCTCTCTCTCTCACACACACACACACACACACACACACACACACACACATAAATTTAAAAATGAAATGGGATTCATTGAGCTCCCACTAGAGGGTTGATGTGAGAATTAAAGGACTTGGGCAGTGTTTTAATAAAGATTAACCATTACTGCATTATTATTGTAAGCACCGTTTCACTACCAACTGGAATGATTTAAAAATAAACCAGACATATCCTTAGTTAGAAGGCAGAGGTTAACAAACTACAGACTGCTGATCAAATCCTGCCCTTGGCTCTTTTTTCTATAAAGTTTTATTGGAACACAATTGTTCTCATTTATTTAATGTTTACTGGTGCTTTTGTATTGTGAAGATAAAATTGAGTAGTTGTCACAGAGACCTTATGGCTGCAAATCCCTAAACAATTTACTTTCTGGCCCTTCACAGGGAAAAAAAAAAGTTTGCTGACACCAGGATAAATTAATGACTGCTAACACACTTTTCTAAAAAGAAAAAGTTGGCACCAGAATTATTAATTTTTTAAATATATTTATGCTCATGAATTTGTATTTTTTCCCAGTGGCATATTATATTCTGCAAACAAGTGAAACAGACATCATCCGATGGTGCAGCTATGTGCCTTCTCTGCCCCCATCAGTTCTGCTTAAGGAATCACCATGCTTGAAGATGATGCTACTGTCAGCAGAAGAGAAGAACTGTTAGCTTCTAGTATAGCTTTAATGGATTCGCATCCTTCTGTGCTCTCTTTCAATGGACTTCTGCTGTCAACATTCATATTTGCTTATAAGGTTGGGGTACAACTTACGGCTGGCAATTTTCTTCTCTATAGGAAGTCAGTTGAACTGAAAAGGCAACTGAGCTATCACCTTTGGCTTTATGTACCCCATAATAGAATCAGGTCTCAGCTATCATCTTTGGCTGTTTGTATCCCATAACTGAATGAGTCCTCAGCTATCAATTTGTAAATGCTTAAATTACATTGGATAAAAGGAAGAGAAGCCACTTAAAATACATGCATTTTATATTTCTGTTGTTTTAAAAAATAAACAGAATTTAGGAAGCTTAAAATCCTATAATTAGGAATACAAGTTTTTCTTTGTAGTTAAGGTGCTTGTGGCAGCAACCTCCTGGTTTTGTAATGTACTCATGTCTACTCATGCTTTTCAGCTCAGGACTATCATAGTTCATCTCTGGTTGTTAACTTGACAAGATTTAGCATCCACATGGAAACAAATCTCTTAGCGTGTCTGTTAGGGATTTTCTAGATTGGAAGACCCATCCTAACTATGAGCAGCACCATTTCATGTGCTGGGGATCCTGAACAATGTAAAAAGGAGAGAACCAGCAGAGCCCCACTTTGGGCTGAATGTGAGCAGCTACAGCTACCATGTACTCCTCTTCATGATGGACTGTAAGCTAGAGTTAGCCATTCTTCCCTTAAACTGATTTTTATCAAGTGTTTTGTTCCAGCAATGAGAAAGCAACTGATGCAAGGGCTGGAGCTAACTGAAGGAAGAAATGGGAGAAACCCCAGTGCTGAGATGAGTAGGTGAATGGACATTAGATATACAGACCAGTGATGAGAACCAACAAGGAATGCTCTCTAAATTACATCTAGAAATGTGTTTGTATGCATTTCTAACTAGCACAATATAGCACAAACCTCTGAAAATTCTATGATAAAATAGAAAGCAAACAATCATCACATGTCCTCTTAATTTATCTGCCCATCCATCTTTCCTTAATTATTCAGGTGAGGAAAATTATTTAGGTTTTTGACAAGAATAAAAAATTTAAAAAATGCCTTATCATTTTTAAAAATCCTGAAAACTATAGTGGAAGAGGCAATTTAATCCCATGAAATATTTATGCACACTTAAGAACAACTCCTGATATTGGGTAAAGTTAATGATTATGGTAATGAAAAACTTCAAACAAATTTATGAATGAGCAGAAAATAAAGATTTGAGATTTGCCAATATGCCACAGGCAAGAATAACTTTGTAATATTAGTACATGAGGGAAATTTTCTTTAGAAAATGATATCTTGGCAATCAGACATTATGGTTATGACTTTTGTAAGGGAATAACTGCACACAGAAAAACAGTTGTAGAAGTTACCAGTCTTCTGGAAGAGACTAGTGTCTCATGCTAAAATACTCTTATTGGAAAATAATAATTTTCTTTCTTTATTCCTTTCCTTTCCTCTCCTTTTTTCATTTTCCTCTCTTCTTCCCTCCCCCTTTCCTTCCTCCATGCCTTCTTTCCTTTCTTTCTTCCTTTCTCTCCCTCTCTATTTTATGACTACATTTAGCCTAGGCGAATAATGACAATGTAACAAACACAAATCAATTAACAACATTCATAGCATTAGTAGAATAAAGGATAAAATCCTACAATCATCTCAATATATACATAAAATGCTAGGTAGAATCCTTTAATCTTCAATAAATAACAGAGGCAGGAGTGGGAATTTTGATAACCAAGCTTGCCTTTGTGAGGTGATAGTGCAGAGCATACCTAGTTTTATTCTGCATGAAAGCAGATGTAGCTTGTCTAGTCTTACTCTACCTCTTATAACATTAATTTTGCTTTTACCAGAGTAATTGAAAACTGCATGAGTGTGGGTTATATAGCTTTATTAGGTATATTTGGTATAGGCGTTGTCATTTACCTTGCATGTGACCTTGAGCAACTTCATGTTGCTGGGTCTCCATTCCTATACCAGCGGTATGAATAAATTTAATGCCTACTATTATAGAGAGTTAAATTAAATGAATGGATGTAAATGAAGTGGTTAGTATTTTCCCCCCTTAGGTATAGTTGATTGTGTCCTTGAGAAAAGAAAGGTCAAATCCTTACACCAAGGACCTTTCCATGTGGCCTTATTTGGAAATATCTTTGAAGATAAACTCAAGGGAAGATTAAGTAGTGGATGGGGGTATGCCCTAAAATCAAGGAGCATTATGATTATAACTGAAATGAGAAAAAGGATTCAGCAATGGAGGAGTGATACACGAGAGCATTCGATACTAGGATTCAGCTATGGAGGAGTGATATAGGGAAGAATCCCATGCAAGCATTCAGCTATGGAGGAGTGATGCAGGGGAGCATCTTATGCAAGGATTTAGTCATGAGGGAGTGATACAGGGGAAAATCCCATGCAAGCATTCAGCTATGAGGGAGTGATGCAGGGAAGAATCCTATGAAAGCATTCAGCTATGGAGGAGTGATGCAGGGAAGAATTTCATACATGGCAAGACAGAGATCGACTGTTGATGTACAAACTACGAGGAGTCAAAGATTGACAGGAGCCACTAGGAAGTAAGAAGAAGCGAGGAAGGAATTGGTTCTGTCTTAAATTCTTTGCTGATTGCTAGCTTCAAGAACTCTGTGCAAATAAATGTTCATTTTGTCAGGCACCTTGTACACTATTATAGCAGCCCTTGGAAACGAACACCTCAGATAATCCAGATGAATATGTGGGAGTTAGATGAAAAAAAAATGAGAATTTCAAAACGTGGATCACATAGGGGTCACTTCATGTCTTTGAATTTAGATATCTCATAGAGGTGACTTATTGATTTCCTTGCCTCTAGGTGAATGAGTTTGGAAGGAGTGATAGGCAGTGCCATCACGCTACTTTCTATTACCAAGTGCTGTGCTCTTGATACAGAAGCAACTTCCACAGGGTGTGGCTAAAATTTAAATTCAACTCAGTAAAATGAAATTAGAAAATCAGTTTCTCAGCTATAGCAGCCTCATTTAAATGACCAGAACCCCTGCGTGGCTAGTGGTCATCATCTTCAATAACGGATCAAGAGCTACTGGACAGTGCTAGTTAACATTTTATCAGAACAGGATTTATTTATAAGGCTTTCAAAGCAAGTAAACAGGCTGCATAGAATAAAGGAAGATGTCACGTTCTTGTAATGTAGATACACAACTCTGCCATTTTTTTAAGGAAAGAAGACAATCTAAGTATGATAGAGTTGATTCTTTGATAGCTGTTTACTTGTTGAAAGAAATGTTTCCCTTAGTTCACACTTCTTATTGATCCATACCTAGATTGCCAGTATTACTTCCTATCCACAAGTTAGACAAAGGATGTGTATTGTAGGCAGTTATTTTAGACTACAAATCAGTATGACCAAAAACACTAGCCTGTACACAACGTACAGCATCTGTAGTCTCCTTTCCTTTGACCTAGTGGAAACATATCCCTGGTGTAGAATTAGTTAATTTTTGGTCTCTACTCTGAAGGAGGTAAGTGCTGCAGAGCAACAAATGAGATCAAGAAATCCATCAGCTACAATCTCTCTTCTCCTCTTCAGATCTAATCATACAGATGAATAAATTGCTATAAAATACCCAAAATAAAACTAAAAACAATGAGTGAATCATTTTTTTTAAATCTCATGTACTCTGTGTTCAGGTAGCAAGAAATTTAATTCAAGTCGGACCAGTCTCCTGTGATTATTTTCCCTTTCATCTAAGATATTTTTAATGCTCAGAGGCATTATAACAGGAAAGCATGTATTTGTGCCTGGGTTATACCCATCATCCTTACCATTACAACAAGACAAAAGCATTAAAGTAAAATTAATCATGTCAGAAGATTTTAGCAAAAACAAGTGAGACCATGCATAAAGCATCGCTTTGTCTAGTGTGAAGTCACGCTCTGATTAAAAACATATAATGAAAGTGAAAGTGATACATCATTGCCTTAGCAGTAGGGTTTTCTGAAAGTGCTTCATAGTCCTCAGCATAAAAATGCAGGAGCATTTTAGTTCTTGAAGCACGCAATGACTTTTGTTTTAGCTAAATAACTGTAATTTCAATCTTAAATTTCTTATTTAATAGATTAACACTTAACGACCAAACAAGGATTACTAATTAGAATGCATGGTAAGGAGCAGTATTCTGTTTTGACAGACACAGAGCAAGGAACATGTCTGTTTCCTCTTTGACAAAAGCATCCTTAAAGCTAGCTAAATGTGACCAGGCTCCTAAAATAACTTCTGTGAGGCTGTTTGCAGCATTTAAAACACTCAATGAATGTTAAAGTGTGGTGATAGAGGGTCATACTTTCCTAGAAACTGAAATCATTTTGTGTAGGGTATCCAAAACCCACAATTCTAGCCAGTTGCATATTCATAACAGATGTTTGATTAATAACATCATCATAGGATCATCTCATGGATTTGAAAAGAAACAGTTACCACTTCATGTTGTCTTAGTTACTTCTTACTATGTAACCTAGGTTCACCTAAAAATCACTGCAGTCCTGCCTCAGTTTCCCATATCCTGTGATTATAAGCATGGGGAACGATTTTGGTGGAGATATTTGCATATAATGAATACTCATCAAAATTGTCTTATTGCTTTTCTTTGGTTATTTTGAAAGTGATTTCCAGTATTTCTTTTGAAGCACAATCTTAATGTAGCCTAGGCTAAACACAGACACCTAGTCTTCCTGCCCCAGTCTACCTAGTACTGGGATTAGTGTTGTACACCACCATTCCTGGATCTCCTTATTTTTATGAGGTCTAGAGTATTCTATAAGAAATGTGAAAAACTATATATAGTTTATATAAAGTATATTGCATATACTTTATATCTACAGTTATACATATATTTCTGCAGCTATGTTATAGATGCATCATATTTACATCTAATAAATAGTAGAAGTAATGAAGATTATATAAAAATTCAAATACAGTGAACTTATTTAAAGGAAGCAAAAATCTGAAAAATTCCACCCCCTAAGTATTATGATTATACTAGGAATATATTTCAAAGGTTTTTCCATTCATATAGAGGTATATACTTTTCTGGAAATGAATATCAGTCCTAGTAATAGGTTTATTCTGTGCCTAACACATACATAAACATTATACCACATACATACATGCATACAAGAAAGCTTCAATTAAGGAATGAGTAAAAAGAAAGGAACTTTCCCACAGAAGCCTGATACGTATATAAATATATATACATATATATGGGGAACCATTAGAGGGTGTGTGTGTCAGAGACAGAGAGAGAAAGAGAGAGAGAGAGTAAGAGAAAAACAAAAATAAAACAAAGGAAAATGTATCCTTAAAGTGTATCTGGATAAAGACATCACTCTTAATCATGATGCATCTTATTTCTTAAACTTTAGTGAACATAAGAAAAGATTCAATCTTTAGTTTTCCCTGCTTGGTTAGGAAAACAATATAAATTAAGCTAAACAGAATAAATATTGATTGAGGAGCAAATACATTCCATGTATTGAACAAGTAGGTTTATTTGTATTATTTAATTCTCATAATAACCCTGTGAAGTAAGTATTATTCTCTGCATTTTTCAGATGAGGAATGGAAAGGTCAGAGAGTCAGAAGCATGCCAGAATCACACTGTCAACAAATATTTGGAGGTGCATTTCAACTTGGATCCATCTCTTCCTAAAGATGTCACTCTGTGTACATGTGTGCATGTATGTGTGGATGTATGTGTGCATGTGCATGTTTTGCATAGTTTCATTCTGACATTATGCTGAGCTAAGACATAGATAAAATGTCAAAGTTGCATTAAATTATGACTTGTCAGTGATTGTGTATGTCAATCTTGTGATTTAACACATCATAGTTTGCAGTTTAGCCCATGAACCTAACTTACATTCTTGACCTCTAGGAATCAATTTAATTTGGTTAACCTATTATTAGTTCTATTTTATGAGTGTGATTCTATGCCAAGAGCATTGAATCTGTAAGATTTTCATGGCTTACATGGGTCAGCATAGATTACATCTCTTATGCCTGGGCTCATTTGATTAATGGAACTTTGTGGTGAGATGGTTTGGGGCAGTGCTGTTTGTTGGAAATCCAGAGGTGACTGTTCTGTTCCTTGCTCTGCTGTTAAGTCATTGTATGGCTCTGAGAATGACAGACATCGTCTCCCTTCTTGTTATTTAACAACCAAAATTATAAGTATGCTATAAAAGTCTCTGGGTTGTGCTTAGGCCTTTATCTACATTTCCTCTCTCCTCACCTCCATTTCTGAGTACAACTACGCATCTTTTTGAAGCATCTTTGCACTTACTGTTAAATAACCTGAGCAATCATATCTAACATCTTCCCCTGGGCCTCACTCCTATACATCTTTTAATTCTCACCTCAAAATACTACCTCAGTGGTGATATTTTCCATGAATGCTGAACTAGGCCAGGTCTTTCCATTACAGGATTTTCTATATGGTATACACTTCCACCAGAGTTGTGATTTATTGATACCTAGGGTTACTTGTTAATAGAGTTCCCAAACCCACAAAATTCTACAGTGAGATCCTCATGAGGTTTGTCCCAGCTCAACACAATCCACATGACGGAGAAGATATTGATTACATTTGCTGAGGAGGAAAAAAATCAGTGTGTCAAATTAGAGGCTTGGGCAAGAAGGTCAGTAATTTTTCAGTGCTTATATTTAAAGGGTTGCCAATTTTTTTCTTCTACTTACCTATCAATAGCACAGAGCATATTTTAGTAGTCCTTATGACTCACACCTCCATGCCACATACAATAGCACATATCACAGCTTGTGTATGAAGGCATTGGGATTATTTGTACACATTCTATTCTCTGTAGAAAAAGCAATTACTAGATTCAAGGGAAACATAAGCCAGAAATAACCTAGAGATAGCCAAGTAAAGCCAGCTGTTTTTTGAGGCACCCTGCTTAGTTGAAATACAGGATTCAGAGTGACCACCACACATATTTTTTAAAAAATCTATGAAAAATCCACTAATGCACTGGTGCATGAATACTCAGTAGCAAATAATTCAAGATATATAGCAATGTGCAGTCATGTATTTCAAATAAGAATCGAGCTCATTGAAGGCAAAATTAGATACTAACATATTTTAAAAGTCAAGACACAATTCTTACCATTTCCTTTTCTTTACCCTTCCTTTTCTTTTGTTCAAGGCCAAAGAAACAATTGCTCCATGAACTCAAATAAAAAGTACCAGGCTAAGAGACACCAACTGCCATGTAATGATATAAGATCTTTAGATCACTATGTTTCCACTAACACCAAAATTTTAAAAAAATAAAGTAGTCATATTCAAAATTTTTCCTTCTTTCTTTTTTTCTTTTTGTGGTGCTGGGCAGCCAATCCATGTCCTTGCACATGCTAGGTAAACACTCTTCCACTGAACTATAATCCAAGCCACAAATTCTTCATTCTTGAAGTTACCTGAATAATTACTTAAGATACTCCTCATATATATGATATGCTTCTTGTTAACTCTCCAGACTTATCATGTACTACCTACTCCAAGCCCAGACTCTCCTACAGCTAAAATTTATGTATGTTTTGAAAATGTTATTTTTTTGCCTGTTGTTATTCTAATAAATAGGGTGTTTTTTTTTTTTTTACTAAAATGCTTTCCCATTCACCACTTAGGATTAAAGGTCACGTGCAAGAGAACCTCCTTTATCTCCCATGCTTAGATGAGGGGTCCACTATGTGTTCCCCACAGTAGTCTGTAATTTCTCTATCCAACCTGTAGTTCACTATTTTAGAGTGGCCTCTTTAGGTTACTGATAGGAGCAATGATCTTGTTAATGTTCTATGTGACCTTCTAGCCCTGAGTGGGTATTTAATAAATGCTTGCTATGTGAAGGAACAAGTGCTGTAAGTCTAAATTCTTCCCAGAGTTTTTAGACTAATTCTGGAAGCACATCATCATTTCCTCAAGTTCCCCTGAGATGCAGTATGCACTCTCTGCAAACTACTTTCCTGTCTAAGAATAAAATAATATTAAATCATCAGTGGCTTTTGGTTCTTGGTAACAAAGACAGAATGAATAAGGGAAATCAACAGGTACAAATTCCTCAACCAGACAAGTGCAAAGTGAACTTGCTTTAAAAAGTTCACTTTTAAAAAGTTTAAAAAGTATATACTTAAAAAAAAGATAATTATAAGAAACCAATTTCTCTCCCAATATATCTTCAAAGGATCACCGTAAACTGAAATCAAGAAACAGAAGAGCCAACAAAGAAGTCCAATCAGATATATCAACATGCAAGTTTATTATTCCTTGAATAATTAATCAAGTCTCCATTCTTATTATTGAATATAATTTAACCCATGTTTACTCTGGAAAACAAAGTTCAATGTCTGATACAGTTTTTTTCTCATTACTATTCATCTGACATTGATGAGCAGTATATTCTTAAACCATGTATGCTTTCTGATCTTTGTGATTCTTCTAAAAGGAATCATGTCCAGGAACCTTCATTTGTGGAAGTGATCAAAGTGTCTTCCTTGGGCCAGAGAAGGCAACCCAGAAAACTATTACACAGCAGTTCCCTTTATTTTCTATGAATGAAAACATACAAGGTTCCTAAGTCCTTGTGATATAGAGGAGAGAGTTCAATTAGCTGAAGGAAGAAGATCAAAAGGAGGTTTCCCTATCTCTAGCAAAGGGAAGTTGGAACAGTCAAGAGAAAGAAAGATGGATAAACTGGCACATATTCACAATGGTATTTTATGCAGGCATAAAAAAGAATGAAGTTATGACATTTTCAGGAAACTGGATAGGACTAGAGATGATTATTTTTAAGTGAAAAAGTCAGTCTCAGAAAAACAAATATCACATTTTCTCTCATACGGGACTCTAGCTAGCTAGTCTAGCTGAATTGGTAAGCTCCAGGTTCAATGAGAAACTGTCTCAATAATTTTGACAGTGACCGAGAAGATATCTAATGTCAACCTCTGGCCTTGATATTCTCTCTCTCTCTCTCTCTCTCTCTCTCTCTCTCTCTCTCACACACACACACACACACACACACACACACGCACATCAGACACACCTACACACATGCACAAACAAAGTTTATTTGATTTTTTTAATTATAAAAAGAGAGAGCATGCTAATGTAGGTCCATCATTTTATCCTAATGTTATTAAGGGGCATGTTTTCAATGGCATGTGGAAGGCAAATCTATACTCGGACATACTTTTTCCTGTCTCAAAAAATGCAAGAGAAAAGCACATGTCAAATACTACCTCTTATCTGAAACTAGGAGAAAGTAAACATGTTCCTCAGAAATATCTGTACCCATTAATAAAGAGATCATCTAATAGAAATATGAGTGAGATTGTGGGATACTTCTTATTGTCCCATCACAAAATAGTAAGCACATGTGAACATCACAAAGACTTGAGCATGTACCGAGAAATCTGTTTTTAAAAATGTATATGTGGCCATGAGAAATGTTCTGTTTGATCTTTGTGGCAAGGACATCAGACCTGCACAGCACAGAAAGGCATGTTTTTCTGCATTGTCCATTTTAATATTCATGTCTCCTATACTGCTTTCTAATAAGAATAAAATGGAAGACTTTGCAGGAGTGAGAGACATAAGAAAGCAATATTGCAAAATAAAAATGAGTGAAAGTATGCATCAACTTCACTTTTGTCATTAACAGTGCACAATTTTATTGTTTTACAGAATCGCACCAGTTACACAGGACTTCACAGTCACTTTTACATGTTATTTCTCAGTGCTTTTTCAGTAAGAGGCTTTATTACTCAGTCACTGTTCTTAAACATAAATTCTTTAATGTAATATGCTATGGTTTGATCCAGGTGTCCCTTAAGAATGAATGTGTTCTGAATACTCAATCCCCAGGTGATGGCAGTTTGTGTATTGGAACCTTGTTGGAGGTGTGTTGTAGGAGGCGGGTTTATGGGTGTTATAGCCAGCTTTCCCTTGCCAGTGTTTGGCACACTATCCTGTTGCTATTGTCCACCTGATGCTGGACAGGAGGTGATGTCCACCCTCTTGCTCATGCCATTGTTTTCCCTGCCATGATGGAGCTTCCCCTCCAATCCAAATAAACCCATTCCTCCACAAGCTGATTTTGATTGGGTTCATAACTGCAACATTGTACTAAATACTCTTCCAAACAGAAAGATAAAAATAGATTCTGTGAAGATGGGGAGATGGCTTGGCACTTACACTTACTTGCGAGCCTACAGACTGAGTTCAACCACCTGGCATCCATGTCAAAACTGTATACAACGTAGCACCTGCATCTGTGATCCCAACATATTTACAGTAATAGGAGACAGAGCCAGAAGGACCTGGAAGCTTGTGGTCAGCTAGACTGGCACACATGAAGTGGCTAAAACAAAATAACAACAAGGCAGACTCTGTCTCATGCAGGGAGGAGGGAGGAGGCAAACACCCTGAGCTTGTCCTCAGATCTTCCATATGCAGAATGGAACAAGCATTCACACACACACACACACACACACACACACACACACACACACACACAAAGACACACAGAAAGAGAGAGACAGTGACAGTGAGAGATACACATAAATAATAATAATAAAATAATAAATACCATCTGCCAGCATGTTATCAAAACAGTTTTTTTTTTAGTGTGAGCAATGCTTCCTTTTAGCTGTTTGGGTGGGTCAAACCACTAATAAGCTGAGTATTTTTTTTTCTGCAATGCTGGGGATTGAACCCAGGGCTTTGTGTATGCTAAGCAAGTGTTCTACCAATGAGCTATATCCCCAACCCATGAATTTTTATTGTTACATAGGGCACTTTCCTATTTCATTGTTCAGTTTATTCTGTTCCACTTTCCCTTCTCATTTATTGTTCAGTCTATCTCTAGTCTGTTCAGTTTGTTGTGTAGTATTTTCAAAATCCCTTCACTTGTTCATTATTATATATATTGTGTAAATGGTGTGACTCCCACAATGGAATAGCTATGGTTCTGGATGGGCAGTGGTCTTCTTCAAGATTAGACAGTATGGAAGATGGTTAGAGAACTGTTTGCTCAAGCTAAGTGGGCTTAGAAGCTCTGCCAATGTCAGGTGTCAGGTACTTGTCAATTAATTTAACAGTTTACATGGAAACAATCATTCAATTACTAAGCATACCCTGAGCTAGAAGACAGTCTCCTTCCTTACTTAAACTAGCATACTTGCCTCCCTGAAATTTAGCATAGCAACTTTCTAGGGCCAAGGACTGGCAGTGGAAAGATCTGTAATTACCAATGTTTTATTGCATTGAGGCAGAATTCAGATATTTTTGTATTCTGATGAAATATAACTACTTCTCACAAATAACATGAAACTGTGTCACTAATATGACTTGTTTCTTCAGATTTGGCCAAAGGAGATGCCCCTGTTAAAAAACAACAACAACAACAAAAAAAAAAACCTACAACTCAGGGCACAGAGATAGGAGGATTGCTGTGAGTTGGAGACCAGCCTGAGACTACGTAGTGAATTTCAGGTCAGCATGGGCTAGAGTGAGAATCTACCTGTTTTGGGCATTGCTTGTTGGCACTGCTACTGAGGGCATGGAGAACAAAGGGTTAAGGATATCTGAGTGGGTGAAACCCCAATAATTCTGTAGGCATTTCCCAGCTCCATCAACCCTGACTCCCAACCCCCCCATGGGCAAGCCACAGGAACCAGCATTCCCATCTCAGCATGAATGGCAATGGGTATCAGACAAACTTCGTTGTACCCATCCCCAAGGACCATGGCTAGAATCACATATTTCCCGCCACTCAGGCCCCCAAATGAGGTATTCTCAGGTTGTCCATACTCACCTATCCTAGTGCAGGCCACTAACTCACCACTCCAACCAACCAATCCCCTTTTCTTTTCCCTATTCCCCATTCCCCTGACCCCCTTTTTCCTATAAATATAAGCTCTCCCAATTGAATAAAGAACCACGTGGATACACTATACACATCTGCTCGTGTCTGTGTCTCACCAGACCCCCCTGCATTGGCCCTCCATCTCTGTGGAACCGCTCTGAGACAGCGGAGAGAGCGGAGCAGCGACCAACCTTTGCTCAGCTCCCACCACTTCACTGTTTTCCCTCCGGGGTGGCTAATGGCTCCCCGGAGGTGAAAACAACATCTTGGCGCCCCGAACGTGGGGCTTCCACAGACTGAACAGCATTCACCTCTGGAGGACATGTAAGTCCCCCCTCGTAAGGGAAAATCGGGGATCGCGACTCCAAACTCTCATTTCCTACTTTGTTTTCGGTCCACACCATCACGAGGGACTTTCCTAAGGCTAAAAAGCAACTGATTTCTCTGGGCTGAGGCTACTCTTCAGCAGAGAAGAAAGGCTTTTGGCTGGAATGATTGACCCTGACAGCCTCCGGTGTTGGCAAGTGACCATTCTGTCATAGTTTTTATCTGGAATCAAATTGGTCACGCAATGACCCAGTAAAAGCCTTTAGAGCGGGTCATCGAATTCTGAAATTTGCGGTGAGGCTGGCGTTTGAACTGTTAGGGAATCCCCCTCACTGCCAGTCAGTAAGGGAACATTGCCGAACAGTCTCGGCGCTTCTACATCTTTTGCTGTCATGGGAAATTTCATGTCCAAAAAGAAAAGCTCTCCAGTCAAGGCATTACAGACACTCCTAAAATCACAAGGACTTAAGCTTTCCAAGAAAAAAGCCACTTCCTTCTGGGAGGAAACCCTTATGATCGCTTCTTGGATAGATCCCAACAGCCCCTATGATTCACAAGTGTGGTTCCAAATTGAATGCCTAGCTAGAAACAAAAAAACTTTCCCTCCGTTTCTCCCAATACTAGCAGCGATAAAACAATGTTTAAATCAACCCGAAATAAAATCTGACCCTAAAATACAAAAGAATGCCAGCTCAAATAAAAAGGGCCCTGAGGATCACTCAGTGACAGATATACAGTCTCTAAAAAATTAAAAATCCTAAATCAGCTGGTGACTGAACAACTACACGTCATATCTGCCCCTCCAGGAGTCCATGGAACACTCCTGTGTTTGTAATACCAAAAGGATCAGGAGGATGGAGATTATTACAAGATCTAAGGGCTATTAACAAAACTATGTTAATTTGGGGTGCTCCACAAAGAGGATTGCCCCTTGCTTCAGCTATTCCTGCTGGCACTCCCCTCCTTGCCATAGATATCAAAGATTGCTTCTTTTCCATCCCTCTACACCCACAAGACAGAAGGCGCTTTGCATTCTCTGTCCCTTCTATTAATAATACTGGACCCACTCAGAGATTTGAATGGAAGGTACTCCCTCAGGGAATGGCAAACAGCCCTACCATATGCCAGGAAGCAGTAGCCATGGCACTAAAGCCTCACTTAGATAAAGGTCTCCACATTTGTCATTACATTGACGACATTCTTGTCTGGGGAGACCCACAACATCCCCAACCCAATTAAAAGATCAATTAATCCCCTCTTTAACTTCACTAGAATTTAATATTGCCCCAAACAAAATTCAACTCATCCCACCAATCACATTCTTAGGAACTGAACTCTCCTTAAACTCAACCCAACCTCTAAATCCCATCCTTTCTTTTCCCTCAAAACTAACTCTAGCTTCCCTACAAAGTTTCTTAGAAAACCTTATTTGGCTTCACCTGTGGCTTCCAATTCCTACAAGTACCTTACAGCCACTTTTTAATATGTAAAAAGGGGACAAAGATCCCTCATCCCCTTGTTTTTAAATACAGAGGCCAAACAAGCACTAGACGAAATGAACAGTAAACTTCAAAATATGTCCCTAGCCAGATATGAGCCCAAAAAGCCAGTTCAACTTCTCATATTTAACCCCTCCCCAACTGTCGTGGGAGCTCTATATCAACCTCAGGGGGTCCTTGAATGGCTCCACACATCCATTGGAGGTGCCCCTAGGTTTATTACAGAAATAGATGCACTGGCAGGTATGATTAAGATAGGACGAAATAGGGCTCTTCAAACTTTAGCGAAGGAACCTGATATTATAATATTGCCTTTCTCCCTCCCTGATGTAGAGTGGATACTAAAAAAACCACTCCAGGTTTGCTATCAGCCTCCCCCTGGTCAAATAGATAACCACTACCCAAATGAAAAATGGACGTCTGCTCTACCTCTTCTAAATTGGCTCCCACCTCGTCTTTTCTCTAAGAATCCAATTCCAGATGCCCCAACCATCTTCACGGATGGAGGCAGACAGGGAACAGCTGTAATTATATATAATGACAGGGACCAACCCCCCAAAATTCACTTTCAAAAACTCCCTGACAAATCCCCTCAATATAAGCAACTATATGCCAATTACATTGCCCTTCTGGAAATAGATGGCCCTTTTAATCTTTTCTCCAACAGCATTTATGCTGTCAATTTGCTCCCCTGGATTACTCTCTCATTTGTCCACTTAGATGACAATCCACTCTCCCCTTCTATAATTAAAATTACTGATAATATTCTAAAAAGGAGGGCTCCCTTATACATACAACATATCAGATCCCATAGCCCTCTGCCAGGACCCTTAACTGAAGGTAATGCCTTTGCTGATTCAGTGGCTACACAGGGAAAAATAGAACCTTCCATGGCCACAGCTCTGATAACAACCCTAGAAAAAGCAAAAGATTTTCACACTAATACCCATGTTAATCTAAAGGCTTACAATCACTATTCCCCTTCATCCCTAAGCAGCAGCTTCATAGAATAATAAAAACATGCAACTCTTGTGCTTCTCTAATTAAGACACCTGCAATCCAAGCAATGGGTATAAACCCTTGTCGACTTAAAGCCAATGCCCTTTGGCAAATAGATGTTACTCATATTCCTGAATTTGGTCGACAGAAATATGTTTTTGTGACTGTGGACACTTACTCTCACTTTATATGGGCAACTGCTCAGACAGGAAAAAACACACACACAAAAAAAAACTTATTAACCATATGCTTTCCACTTTTGCAATAATGGGAATCCCTCAACAAATAAAGACAATGGGCCTGCATTCGTCAGCGCTAGATTTAAAGCCTTCTGTCTACAGTGGAAAATCACTCACCTTAAAGGAATTCCCTATAATCCCCAAGGCCAAGGAATTGTAGAAAGAACTCACCAAACCCTGATTATCCTCCAAATATACAATTACTTATGGCATTGGCTACCCTCAACATTTTTAACATATATAAAAATTCATCTCACCCCTCATCTCCCTCCACTGGAAAACCCCTGACGCCACCCCTGCAATTCTAGTGTGGTGGAGAGATCCTTTAGATGGTCTCTGGAAGGGGCCAGACCCCCTCCTTATGACAGGAAGAGGCTTTGCTTGTATTTTTCCACACGATCAACCTAAACCCATCTGGGTTCCAGCCTGAAATGTCAGATTTCAGCCCTCCAGCTGAGAAGATGGCACGTTTATTCCTGAGGGATCGGGGACCCAGGAGGCACAGGTGACATCATCAGCATCCACACTGTGCTTGCCAGAGATGCCTGATCTCATGGAAGGACATACATGACCTTATCAGTGCTGGAAAGGCTTCATGCCCGCCACAAGCTTCTCTCTCTGCTATGTTAATTGCTGTTTTCACTTTGCTTCATTCTAACAGTGCAGTGGCAGCAGAGCCAAAGTCCCCTGCTCTCACCGGGCCCCCTCCTGGTGGGGAAAGATAACCACGCCCTACATGACTGCCCTTCCCCAGCTGTTATCCTACAGAAACCTCGGAGATCCCAGGAGCTGCACTCACCCACCGGCCCAGACCCAGCTTGGACCACTCCAGAGACGACTCTTTGCTGACTCCAATAAAACAATATACCTCATTGCTGCAAAATATGGGACATAGATTTGGGGGGAAAATATTATTTTTCATGCCAATAAGTGTTATATGTCCTCTATGCCCCCAGCCCTTGGTTCCCTATTCCTTTGACCTGTCTGCCTCTCCCCACTCCTTTAACTCCCTGTGTGCTATAGGGACCCCTTTGTCCATGGCCAGCCTCCTACATGCTTATGCCACTGATCCATATTTAAAACAATTGGGGGAGGTGTTGGGCACTGCTTGTTGGCACTGCTACTGAGGGTGCGGAGAACAAAGGGTTAAGGATGTCTGAGTGGGTGAAACCCCGATAATTCGGTAGGCGTTTCCCAGCTCCATCAACCCTGACTCCCAAACCCCCATGGGCAAGCCACAGGAACCAGCGTTCCCATCTCAGCATGACTGGCATTGGGTATCAGACAAAGTTCCTTGTACCCATCCCCAAGGACCATGGCTAGAATAACGTATTTCCCGCCACTCAGGCCCCCCAAATAAGGTATTCTCAGGTTGTCCATACTCACCTATCCTAGTGCAGGCCACTAACTCACCACCCCAACCAACCAATCCCCTTTTCTCTTCCCTATTCCCCATCTCCCTGACCCCCTTTTTCTTATAAATGTAAGCTCTCCCAATTGAATAAAGAACCACATGGATACACTATACACATGTGCTCATGTCTGTGTCTCGCGGAACCCCCTAGTTTGGCCCCCCCAGCTCTGTGGACCTGCCCTGAGACAGCAGTGACCAGCCTTTGCTCAGCTCCCACAGCTTCACTGGTTTCCCTCCATGGTGGCTAACAGCGCCCCCAGAGGCGAAAACAACATACCTGGAAACACCTAAAAATGGGAGTGACGGAGAAATTTCTCAGTGGTTAAGGCACTTGCCTAGGAGCATAAACACTTTAATCCCAGTACCCATATAAAGCCATATGTACAGACTGGCATATTTATCTGGAGTTTGTTTACAGGAGCTGGAGGCCCTGGCAGGCCCTGGCATGCCTATTTTCTCTCTCTCTCTCTCTCTCTCTCTCTCTCTCTCTCTCTCTCTCTCTCTCTCTCTCTCTCTCTCTCTTCTTATTCTCTCCTGGCTCTGCTTACAAGTAAATTAAATTTTTTAAAAATAAACAAGAAAGGGACAACACAAAATATCCAGATTATGCCTCGACAGTAATTGAACATGTGGAACATGTGGTTAACACATGTGGGTGCAGACCAGAGGCTGGCATTGGATGTTCTTCTCAATCACTCTTCATGTTATTTTTTGAGATAAGGTCTTTATGGAGCTCACAGATTTGGTTAGATTAGTGTAGTCTCAAAGATTCTTCTCTCTGCCTACTCAGTATTGGGATTATATGTGCATTCTGACACACCCAACTTTTGTACATGGGTGCTGGGGATCAAAACTCAGTGCTTCATGCTTGTACAGCAAGCACTTTGACCACTGAGCCATCTCCCCTGTCACTAAATTCCTTTCATAAAAGTAGAAATCTCAGTGAAATGAAGAATGGAAGTAGAGTAGGTGGTAATTTCAGAGCTCTCTGTGCCAAAGTATGGTTCTAAATCTTTAAACATGGTCTTACTGTAGAAACTTTTCTATACTTTCTTCCATTTCCTATCTGATGAGTGAAGTTGAAAGGAAACCATTTGTCTTTAATTTTCAGTATGTAGATTATTCCATCTGACAAGCAAGACTATGGAAAATGGATTTCTGCTGTGGAAGAGTATGTTAAAGCATCGTGTCTGTTGGGGCCCTTTGTCACCCCTTTGCATTGAGAAGGTGCACTGATGAACACATAAAGTCAATTGGACATCCACAATATACAGATATAGACCTAGTGCTACATTATCATCAGTAATACCTGTAATCAACTAAGTGCATGCCACATGCTAGAGATTTGTAAGTGCAAAGTTATTTATAAACATTTTACAAAATTATGATGCAGAAATTTATAGGATCTGCTCAAACTCAGAGATCTCTCTCTGAACCCAGGTTTCAACACTCTTGCTTTCTTACTGCATCCACTTACACAGAGATTTAAATCAGGCAATGTAAAAAATTTTACTCAGGTGATTGACTGTATGTACTATGCAGGAATAATTAAGAGATTTCCTTTCCTGCTCAAAAGTGTCTCAGTTCATGCAGCAAGTTTGACAATTATTCTGTGTCTAAGCACAGCTTAAAGGAAAAACAAGTCCTTCTGTGAGTATTATTCACAATGCTTTAATCAATCGTTTTCCCTCTATTAGAAGGCCTCAAATAAATACAAAATCAGAAGAGGCTTGAGGGTATTTGGGAAAACTGCTGGAATTGGGAATGAATATAACTTAATAACTGGGTAAGCTCTTATTGCCCATTGTGCTCACACTTATGCCTTTCTTTTCTTAAATGTTTTTATTTATTTATAAGCAAAGAGAGAAAATATAGACGAGAGAGGGAATGGGCAGGCCAGAGCCTCTAGCCACTGTAAACCAACTCAGGAGACACCATGCCACTTTGTGCATCTGGCTTTACATGGGTACTGGGGAACTCAGGTAGGTAGGCTTTGCAGGCAAGCAAGCCTCTTAAATCAGAGCCATCATCAACCCCTTATGTCTTTCTTTCTGGCAATCTTTTGTCCTATTCTCTCTCTCTCTTTCTCTCTGTTTCTACTTTTTAACATCATTGATTCTTTGCTTTACATTAGCTTTAGCTCCTGGTGAATCTTGAAAGTGCATGTGACCACTTCTGAGATGCTCAAACCACTATCAATGGTGTTTGTATCCAAGAGAGAATAAAAAGCATTGTAGGGAATCTCTACCTTAGTTTTGTTCTTCCTTCCTTCTCCTTAATCTTGATGTTTCTATATAACCACTGTTTTACCACAACCATCGTACAGTGGCGTCCAGGGACCTGTCTCAATGCTCTGCCTGGACAATGATCTGGAGGTTTGCCAGGGTAGGTCAGATACTCAATGTATTAAGTTAAGCAACACCAAACATGATTTTGTTCTTCTGGGCAAACTCTTGTCCTGTTTTGATTATTTTAAAACGGCTTTCAGGAGGAGCAAAGAAAATGATTTTCTTAACAAAATAAATCAAATAAAATATGAAACTACTTAAAAGAAACAATAATGAAATCTTTCACTTTTGTTATTTTTAAATGTATGGCTTTGTTTTATGGATCAAAATTGCTCATTTATTATTTTATCTAAACAGCTCTGGGCAAGTTTGGAAGAGAAAATTTAGTTTTATTGACCAGCGCAGCCACTGTGCCCATGAGGGTACTAGTGCACACAGTTACTGCACTCAAGAAACGATGATTTTGGATTCCATGACTGAGTCAGATTGGGAATCATAACCGATATAACAATAAGTTCCAAATCTCAGTGCCCAAGGCAAGAGGTTTGCTGTAAAACACAATCACCCTTTAAGGAGGGAAAGAGGGGGTCTTGGCTGGAAGTTTGCGGCCACAATTTAATGCAACTGAGTTAGGCTAAGAATATATCTGCCCACCAAGCTGTGAACCAGTCTCAGGAGGGCATTTCTATAAAAGGCTGGTTTCCAGGAATGAAGAGGAGCATGAAAGTTTAAAAAGTGAAATGAATGATGTTTTAGCGATAATGAACTAGACCAGTGTTTGAATGTGGGAAAACTAGTTAATGTTGTTAAGCAACCTTTCAATTTCATGTCAACAACGAAAATTAATGGGGAGAACTTCCCACTGTGCCCCATCCTCATCCTTTCCAAAAAAACACAGGATCACAAACCAGGAGAGGAATTTTGGGCAAGTTTTAATTTAGGCCTATTCAACTACCAAATTAGCCACGTTGGCAATGTTAATTTAGTCTTCAATTCAAAATCCCCTATTATGCATAAACAAACCTCCAAAGAGTAACAAATCTATAAAATGTCTAGTTTGATTAACCATGTCTTCCAGTTCATCAAGACAATTCTAACCTGAAATAAATGGGTGAGTACATAAATAAGTATACTTACTTGTGAGTATTTTCCATGTCTTCTTTTCTTCATCATAATACTGAACCAGATTGCTGGGTAGCCTGTCCGGTCCAGGAGGCAGCCCTCCAACCAAAAGCAGCATTTTCCTGTTAGAGCGAATTCTTCACCCAGAACAAAAGAGGAGATAAATAATCACATTATTGTAGAATCTTTTTAGTGGCAACAAAATCATAGCCATCAAGTTTCCCTTGCTTGCCGGTTTCTATTTCATTCTTTCCTATTTCTTTTCCCATTCACAGCTTAACATTTTTTTTTGAACCAAGCAGAAAAATGACCAAAAAAGGTGCATATCTCTATATTCATAGAATAATAAGCTCCCTCTCTGCAATTTGTTAGAGGTTCATTCTAGAACGACCTTTTTCTTATAATATCCCTTTAAATCATCGCTCTTTACAGACGAGTACACATGAAACGCTTTGGAGTTGTGCTAAGGTTAAGCATTAAAGTTGCATGTCAAAAATCATATTAGTCAAAAGCATTATTATAAGCCATTCTCAACTCAAAGAACCTTGAAAAAATTAAGGTTATGCAGAGAGTTTGTGAGTCAACCCTTTAATCACTCAGGGAATGGCACATGACATTTGGGCACAATTCAGAGCAAAGGGCTAACCAGGGCGTGTTTACCAGTCTGAACATGAATTTTTGTTTGGTTGGTTAATTTAGCTGAGACTTCTGCCTCTGTCCTCGCCCCCTTGCTGGAGCTCACCCTCCCCTCTGCTCTCCTCCTGTGCACCAGTGGCAATACAGCAGCACCAATTGGTAAAAATGAGACTGTGATATCGTTGTGAGCCTCCCCAGAGTGGAGCCCTGCCAATGCTTGCCACGGATCCAACGGCATGAACCTGCTCAACTGTACAAAGTCACTCTAATTCCCTCCCTCTGTTTTTCTACCTTCTCCCCCAGGGGGCAACCACTGAAAGGAGTGACTACCCACCCATCAAGAGCTGGCAATTCGCTGCTATTAACCGTGACTGTGATTCCCAGTCTGCCTGGCAATTCCTGAGAACAGGCCTGCGACGTCTCATATGCAGTAAAAGCTGTAAGATGCACCCTGGCCAGCCCACATGACCTGATGGATGTACAGTCCTCAGGAACAGTAATGGATTGAGTACACTTGCCATTGAAGCAGGGAGAGGAAGCCCAGACCCCTACAAGGGGCCTGCTGATTTAACAGTCACTTAACATATAATTGAACTTTTCATTTACCTAAAAGGCTCAAGGTGGCGGTGGAAGAAACAGCACAACCATGTTTGAAAGGAAAAGTTAATCCATACAAAAGGGATCACAGCCTAAGGTGTGGCTCTGAATCGATAAGGACAAACTGGGCTGATTCTAATGAAAGGATGCTTGGGAAAGTAGGCCCTATGGAGGATCCTTGTTTGTGTAAGAATCTCACACTCAGAGAGTTAATACAGTTAATGGCATTTCCATAGGATGTAAAGGAACAAGAGAATTCTTTAAATGAAACTCTAGTATGGGATGTATTTTGTATGACCTAGTAGGAAAAATACCTTCTGCAGAAGTTATGCTGAAGAGACATCCATAGAGGGTGCTGGGCTGAAGGAACCGCATGCAATTAACAGCTTGAAACATTAATTTTTTCACCATGTGGATAGTTGAACAGAAAGAAAAACAAACCCAACTTCGGTAAATGGAATGTACACTTGCACTGCATCCTTATGCCTTCTAGGCCATTAGTTGGCCAACAAAAACAAGAGCACCACGTGGTGAGAATTTCATTGACCAGTGGATTTGTGAGACAGGTTAAAGAAAATCAATGCAGTAAACACCTGTTCATTTTTATTCGGAAGTAATACAATGCAATGCATGTGCATATAATTTCATAAATGCACAGTCACAGAACTGATAAATGGCCGTTTTTTTTACCTACAGATTTTGATCAAAATAACCAACCATTCTATTTGTTTGAGAGAAGTCAGGAGAAAGCAGTGGCTTTTTTCAGGTTGTTGTATGTTAGCATAGGTAAACAGACCTAGTTATTGGAGGTTACATCCTATGTCTATAAAACAACACAAATGTGCCACAGTGCAATGGACACAGAGACCAGTGTCCACAAAACAGACAAGACTCCAGGAAGAGGTGTTTGTGACAAAAGCCATGTGGCTAAATCATTTATATTTTAAATAAACATAACCACTTTAAAATGTGTTTGGACAAAGGATAAATGCATGGTTCGGGTCACATTCATTGATAAGACTGTGTTCCCTGGACTAACCTCACTTGGTCCTGACAGCAGTGGAACATCTCTGTAGATGACAGGAGGATCTAGGGTCTTTGTGTTCTCCACCTGAAAAATCAACCATTTCTATACATCCTCTAAGAGCCTTTCAATGGAGAAACTACCTAGCAGTTAGTAAATGGTAATGGCCTCCACCTTTACGAATGATGACATGACTCAGGGGCTAGCAATGGAAGATTCCATATAAGTCAGATAGACTCCAACCCATCCAGGCCTCCATAGGGGCTACAGTGAAGAATTACATGAAAGAAACTGAATCCCAACTCGAATTCATTGTTGTGTGTTTTCAACCTAGGGACAGTGTCCTGAATGAATTATATATGGCTTTCTTGGCTATTAAAGACACATTCCACTGTTGCTTTAAATTGTCATTCATTCAACCCAGCATTAATATTACTTTATTCTAAATAAAACTTAAAGCTCTACTTTGTTAAAGTAGACCATATAGAACTCAAAAATAGGAAGCTAATGAGAAGTTGCAATAAACAGCAGAAAGAACACAGAAAATGACAAAAAAAAATCTGATTGTTTATCTCACCATTTTTGATAGCATGTTGAATCTCAAAACAACGTAAAATGGTAGGTACATTTTATAGAGTCGTGAGGACGTTTCCATATTTATTATAAGAAAACATATTTGTGCATGACATAAAATTATGTAACTTCTGTATCCAGTAAGTACCTAACAAAGTTTACTCTACACCATCATCACACATTTTACTTTGGTAAAAATGCAATGTCAACTATTAAATTACTGCTAGAAAGTAATACTTGTGAATAAATCTTATGGAAAAGCTTTCATTCTTTATACAATGTGCAATTATAGTAGTGCCACTGACAATAATGACAAGTAATAATGAGTGTGTACTGGGTATTGAACCCCTGAGTATGATGCCATCTTTTGATGTGTGTGTGAACTTTAATATGAAAATACCATAGAAAGATATACTGTAAGTTGGAAAAACAAAATTAATAGAATCTGAATTCATTGTGTTGAAGGGGTGTCAATGGTTTTAATTCAGTCAGAGCTCTACAGGCTTCATTTCTCCATTTTAGGTTCACCAAAATCAAAAATGCCATTGACTGCAATCCTTGGAACTTGCCCATATGGCAACATGGCATTTTTCTTTACATAGGGAACCAGTTTAGTCATAATTAGTATGCTTTTAATGTTTTAAAAATATTCCCCTTATTCCTCACTTTAGTACCACTAGGAACAAAAACTATATTTAAAGGTAAAACAAAAATAGGGAAGTTTAAGCCAAAAAAATGAGCATGCCATTTTAATAATATATTTGGACATCTTTTGAGTTTCTAAATTCCTATGTCAAAAGCTAAAACTAAAATAATGTGTGTGCGTGCGTGCGTGCGTGCGTGTGTGTGTGTGTGTGTGTGTGTGTATGTTTAAAAAGACATAAAATTTGAAGGGCTCCTTTGCTCCAGCTCAGTAACTGCCTGACATTTACTATGTGCAGTTTGTGTGTGTATGTGTGTGTGTGTGTGTATGCACATGCGTGTTTGCACGCTCATCCCCTGAACCATAGGCAGCCCTGCTGTGGTTCTGGGCATGAATGATTGAAGGGTGACCTAGAACTTCTTGGTATAAAATAATTTCTCATCCTATCAAAGTATGGTAAAGTCTCATTGATTTATCTCAGTGATTTGGAACTTTCATATTTGGGAGAGTGGCCAGATGGTTATCTCTCCTGTGATATAATGAAGTTATCATTCCCTAGATTGCAAGAAGAGTTTTTACCTATTTAAAACTCAGCTGATTTGCAGGCATGTTTATATGCCTTATATGCATTTGCACAAAATTCATTTATTGATCATAAATAATGCTATATTTATAAAATAAAGTAGTTTGCAATATGCTAAGAATTACTAAATAATAAAGTTGGAATAAAACATTGAGACAATGTTGTCCAGTGGTCCTCAAGTTTGGTCAATTACCAGGATCACCTGAATCTCTTTACAGAGATTTTTTTCAATTCCCAACAGAGACTCTGGCTCCTCGTGATAAGGCCTTAAAAATCAACAGTGTTTCAGAGCCTTCCCACTGATTCCAAAACTCAGCCAGACTCAAGCTCACTGACTTGTTCCAGTTCTTTACATAAGTTAGGCATCGTTTGATGCTTTATAAAGAATCATTCTTACCTATTCAGACATTTATAATGAAATGGAAAATCTCTCATTTTGAAAGTTGTTGGATAGTTGTGTTTATTACAGTTCTCCTGATGCTGAGCTGGATAACATTTGTAGGTCTTCTAGAACACAGCTTCTTAACTGTGGATTGCTACATTATATGGAGAAGTTGATAGTCGGAGGGTAGCAAATAAATGGCAACAGTAAAGAATTCTTGAATGAACAGTGACCAAAATCTAATTAAAAATCAATGTAATGAGTTCAAGGTGGGTTTGGCAGCACTCACCTGTTGCTGCATCACATGACTTCCATGCAGCCTTGGTTCTGAACATGCTGCTGCACACTTCACACTAAGCATGCTTCCTTGCCACACAACACTAACAAATGCTGTCTGAAATACCTCAGCTCAGATTTATGGTGACTGCATGTTATGAATTGCAGAGTTTTTACTATACAGAGTTTTCTGCTATAATAGAAACATAGTGGCTTAATTATCAAAAACAGACAATATATTCCTACCATTATTCCTCAGCATATGTAAATTAGTGTACCTGTAGATTGTACTCCATTAGGATGTTTGATTTTGGAAATTACTGAGCTGTTAACAAGAGTTTCATTTTTAAAAACTCAAATTAATTTTGGCTAATAACTTCTGCAATGGCACTAAACATACTTCTGTTATTTTGTATTTATATATTTATGCACAGCAGTGTTCTCTGCATTGATGATTATAAAAATCAAAATCCAATCAATTCTGACAAATATTGAAGATAGTCTATGTATTGAACTATTAGATATTCAGCCAAGATGTAATTTTTTACATTTGATTTGTATACACCTATATAAGGTTTTGAGTGAAAATTTTTTTGGGTGAAGAGGTCATAGGGTAAAATACTTAAGAAGTTTTGTTCTAGAAAATCAGCTCTATTAGAAGGAAAAATTTCAAATTTTGGAGACGGCTGTCAGATATCTTTTCTTCATATTGAGAAGCCCCATTCTTTCTGGAAATGATTTCATTCTCATGGCCATCCTGGTCATTTTCTTTAACCATACCTCTAGACTATTATAATTTCTTTTAAAAAGTAATGTTCAAACTGCTATTTAGTATGCCAAATTTAATGTGATAGATGGCCATCACAGGACCTTCTAAATTCACAATCATCCTGGCAGTATTGGTTTATAGCTGACAACAAACAGTGGTACTCAATTTTTTAAATCAAATGTTTTCAAACCAAGTTTTACCTAGTCTTCATTTTTTTCTAGATAAAATGTTTCCAATAGCTAGATATAGCTGCATATTTTAAGGTTTTTATGTCCTTTGGTGATTTTAGATATTTGTGTTAATTCATTTATTTTTTAGCAATTGTTAACTGAGTTGCTGCTACTGTTATAAGGACTGATGATAATAGCTTGTCATGGTCCTGAGTCCATCTTTGGGGACATCTATTGGCACTCTCACTCTTTTTAGGCAAAACTGCCAGGATGTCAAGAATGCAGGCCTCCCAGCAACAATGAAGCCTATTCTAGCTGTACTCAGATGAGTTTGACAAGCTAGCTGCTCAGTCCCTCTTTAGGTTCATTTCAAATAAAGATAACCATAGACTGAAAGCATATTAATTTTGACCCAAACAAATAATAATAATAGTATTTTAGGTAGTGTTAAATATAAGCAATGTACCAACATCACCACTGTTATTATCATCTGTGTAATTTATGTTTGACAAGCAGGAGGTCCACATCTCCATCTAAATTACATTACTTAAAAGTCATGAGCTGTATTCTTAATTTAGATGTTTTAATTATTCTATGTGTGCTCTTTGAGATGATATGACATTACTATGAAGTTGACCCTGTAATTCCATGCATATGGTATTTATGAGCTCATGGTCATTAATTTTTACTGTTTTTGGTGTTTGTAGGTATATGAGTGTGTGAGCAGGTGCAGGCACATATTTGTATGTGCATACATGCTGATGCCAGAGGACAACTTTGGACACTTCACATCAGTTACTGTTCATGTTTTTGAGACAGGCCCTCTCACTGGCCCGTAGCTAGGCTGACTGTCAACAAGCCTCAGCATCTACCCTGCTCTGTCTCCTCAATGCTGGAGTTAAAGGCACATCCCACTTTGCTTATCATTTATCATGGGCTTGGGGGTTGGACTCAATTCCTCCTGCTTATGAGGCATGTCCTTTACCAAGTGAGTTATTTCCCAAGACCCACAGCTATTTTTTGGAAAAAAAAATCATTAATGAAAAACCATTGCCACCTTGAAGAGCAAACAATGAAACTTTGGTCAGTATCCCATTGTTTGGAAGCAAATTAATTTCAAGAACTAGATATATCTTTCTACTCTTTGTTATCTTTCTGTCCTTGAGCCAACTCTTAGTGCATTGCATCTTTTGTAGTAATAATGTGAGGTTTAAATGGAATCATCTAGTTGTAATGATGATGAGGATGGGTGCCTGAGTCAGTTCAGGCTGCTGTAAAAGTATACTTTAAACCGCATGGCTTCAAAAACACACCTTTATTTCTCACAGGTTTGGAGAGTGGGAAGTACAAGATGAGGGTGTCAGGATTTTAATTCCTAGGTAGGACCAACTTTCTATTTAGGTCCTCACATGGTGGGAAAAGTTGGGGTGGGAGGAAAAAGCAAGTACCTTCTGGTTGTCTCTTTTTAAGAGGACCCTCAACCCATCTCAAACACCATCATGACCTATTTATCTTCCAGGCCCTATTCCTACCCAAATACTGTCACATTTGGAGTTAGGGTTTCACATCTGAATGTGAAGATATGGAGACATAAAACTTAGTCCATCTAGTCCATTTCGACAGGGTATAGAACTAGACAATTTTATAGCAATTTTACCAGACCTTTACCCGATCTAGGAAGCCCCTTGGTTGACATCTGGGTTACATATGAAAAATATTTATGTAGTTTGCCATAGTAATCAATTGATAAATGGTAGCTATTAATATTATGCATAATTATTAACCTTACAAAGCACTCATTTGAAAAAATCTCCAGAATTTTGGAGTTTTTATTGCTTAGAAGCCTTTCAGACACCATATGTTACACTGTTTATAAATTGCGAGAATATTTACTGTGTAAGCAAGTTTAACAAAACTGTAAAAGAAATGGGTTTTCTACAGCAGTACTGGTCCAGGTTACACTCATAATTTCAACCTGTTCTCTCTCTCTCTCTCTCTCTCTCTCTCTCTCTCTCTCTCTCTCTCTCTCTCTCTCTCTCTCTCTCTCTCTCTCGCTCTGTCGTACTGCCAGCTTTCTCTATCAAAGCAGCCATGGAACGCAAGACACCAAACCTGAAGGTACCCTTGATGCTCTACTTCCTTGCTGAGATCTGTGGGCTCTGTAGTTGTACTGCTTCTTAACTCTATTCATTCTAGCAAAGTTGTTGTCAGTCTGTTTTTGTTAGAATGGTTATTCTAAGTAATAGCCCTGCACTAAATCTCTGTGTTCCTGTACCCATGTGAACTCCAGATTTTTATGCTTATTTGTGTGTGAGTACGTATATGAGTGTGTATGTGTGTATGGCAGCCAGAGGACAACTTCAGGTGTTATTCTTAGAAGCACCATCTACATCTTTTGAGATAAGGTCTCTCAATGGCCTGGAGATTACCAATTAGGCTAGGCAGGGACTATCCTGTCCCTGCCTCCTCAGAGTTGGAATTGTAGGTGTGTGTCACCATGTCTGGCATTTCATTTGGGCTCTAAGGATCAAACTGGCATCAGGTTCTGGGGACTAAGTACTTTATCCACCAAGCTATTTCGCAGTCCCCACCTTCCATATTTTGTCAGTGATTCCTAGCAAAGCCTGACAGAAATGATCAATTATTTCATCCTGAAAAAATTCATTTCCTGTCATCTGTACAATTCACTTTTCCCAGATTATAATGTCGCTGTGCTCTCTTCCTCTCTTTTTCTGTCTCCTTGCTTTGAAATTCATTCCAGGGACAAGAGAGCTTTTGCATCAAGATGTGAGAGGGGAGAGAGAGAGAGAGAGAGAGAGAGAGAGAGAGAGAGAGAGAGAGAGAGAGAGAGAATAAGAAAAGTAGTTTCAGATGGAAACTGCTAGGCCAGAGGGAAAAGTAGAAGGTCCTGAGTCCTGGACTAGGAGGTGGCTAGTCTTCCAGAAACTTCCAGCCAGAATAGTATCAAGAGCTCCCCAAAGGAGAGCTGGTACCCTTTTCTAAAAATTTTCCAGGGAAGTTAAGTCCCTTGAGAATTTGTTCCAGCTGATTTGCTGCTGTATTTAGGTTTCTTTATCATAGCTGTTCTTGCTAATTACACAGCAGCTTTCATGGGAAGAGCCTTTAAATAGACCTGATAATGCCTCTCTGAGGTAGGTAAACACACAGTGTCATTATCCCCATTTAACAGACCAAAGAATAGAGGAAAGGGGCTTGAGCATCTTTTCTAGAGTCTCCACGTGAGTTTTATTCTCTTTATTTCAAAGGGCAATCAATGTCCCTGGGGATTTCTCCAACACTTCTTCAGTGACGCTCAGATGTGGCTCTGAGAGCCTCGGCTTCCCATCCTCTCCCTCCCACCACCAGTCTGGCTGTATAGTGAGTGGAGAATGATCTTTTTCTTACGATGGAAGGAACTGTAGGTTTGGTCACAACAAATGCTGAAATAATTTCTGACTCTGAATGAAAGCAAAAAGACTTAGTACATAGTAGCTGTCCAACAATGCTGGCGCATGAATGAAACTATGCTATGTTGAATAAAAATATAAACGAATGTCAGGAACATGATACACAATTCATAGATTATTTTTTAACTGCAGCTAATTTTATTCTGGCATTTTCAAATACAGTTTGTTTTAGTTGATTCACCTCCCTACTTCCTGTCTCCAGGTCCCTCTCCTCACCTAGTATCCTCTCCCCTTTGGTTTGCAAGTCGAATGTATCCTTTCATCTTCTGTCCACCCCTCTTTCTACTCATCTCTTTACACTTGCTCATATTTGACATTCTAGCTTTGCAGATTTTACCCATGTTGGCTCCCCACACAGCTAGGATCTGCATATCAAAGAGAGCAGGCAGTCTTAGTCTTTTTGAGTTTGGGTTACTTTTCTTAATTCTTTTAAATCCATCCATTTTCCTTATTTTATTTTTCCCGTTGATGAATAGAATCCTATTGTTTACATTACCTGTACCACATTTCCATTATCCATCCATAGTCGATGGACATCTAGGTATTTCATTTCTTAGTTGTAAATAGAGCAGCATTGAACTTGGATTTTTACCTGCTTTAAGATTAAGGCAGTGGGAGTAGGGTGTCAAATGACAAATGATAAAGATGATAGAAGAGTCTGAAGGAGATTTTGTGGGGAAAGGACAGTCATTACTGCAATTTGGATCTGGAATAACTTCCAAATACTCACATATCAAACGTTTGGACTTTCAATAGAACTATTGGGTATCAGTGGAAACTTCAAGAGGTGGGACCTAACAGGTGATTTTAGGCTATTGGATGTGTGATGACACTGTCATCTCTTTATCTTCCAGCTTCATGAAGGGTGCAGCTTATTCTGTCATGTGCTTCTAGCCAGGGTACCCTTCCTTCCAGAGGAAGAAAGGTCAACTGATCAGGACTGAAGCCTCCAAAACTGTGAACCAAAATAACCCTTTATTATCTTGTTTTTTTTTAACAGTAGTGGAATTCTAGTAGTGAGTATTAACTAATCCCAAGTGCAACTTGTCACTTTTGTCATGTATCTCTTAACTGTGCCAATCTTCATCCATACTTTCGCATGTCCAAATAATTAGCTTTTTTTAAAAAAAAATTATTTGCAAGAAGGAGAGAGAGAGAGAGAGAGAGAGAGAGAGAGAGAGAGAGAGAGAGAGAGAGAGAGAGAGAGAATGGGTACACCAGGGCCTCTAGCCATTGCAAATGAACTCCAAATTACTGCTCCACTTTGTGCATCTGGCTGTACCTGGGTACTGGGGAATCGAACCCAGGTTGTTAGGCTTTGTAGGCAAGCACCTTAACCACTGAGCCATCTCTTCAGTCCCCAAATTATTAGTTTTGTTTTTATATAGCCACTCTGACTCATTGCTTTTGTTGAATATCTCTAGATTTCTCTCTATTTGTTTTAGTATCTAAAATAGTTTTGAATTTACTACTTAGGTAATGATGGCCTTGAATTCCTTTTACCTCCACTTCCCAACTGCTGTAATTACAGGCATGGACCACCATGCCTAGATTTATCTTTGTTCTTTTGGTTCAGTGTTGTCTGATGATATGAGAGCTACCTGTGACAGAATGCAGTATTTAACAAACATTGGTTATTAGCATAGCACTTTAATTATTTTATCATATCTACCTAGTATAATATTTACTTAATGTTTTATTTCAAATCTCTCATAAAACAATACTTTAAAAATTCTAGAAACACTGCTTGAAAATCCTGATTTAGTGTACTCAATGGAACTCAATGTAGGTTTTTCATTTTTAATAAAGATCTTTCTGGGTGATTCTAAAATGTAATCCATATTAAGAACCATTATGTAATTACATTATGAAATCATGGGCCTTGTAAGTTGTTTTATTGGTAATGCATCTAAAACTATAATATCCAAACTATTCAGATACATTTACAAAGGTTTCTCAGGTACTATGTGAAATAAGCTTATAATTTATCAGGAACAGGTAAACCATACTTAGGGAACTCTATAATAAATCAAACCTAAGACTTTAAAATCAGGAGCTATGAAACTTATCTTACACTCCCACTCAGCCACTTTCTACAACTGCAGTCATGAGATCAATAACTTTAGTTTTGGGCTGGAGAGATGGCTAAGCAGTTAAGTAGTTTGCCTCCAGAGCCTAAGAACCCAGGTTCGATTCCCAAGTACCCAGGCAAGCCAGATGCACAAAGTGGTGCATGTATCTCAAGTTGTTTGACACTGGCTAGGAGCCCTGGTTCACCCATTCTTTCTTTTTCTATCTCTCTGATTGAAAATAATTTTTTTAACAAAATACATTTAGTTTTATTTTTTTTAGACAAAGTCTCATTATATGGTCTAAATTCATCTCAAATTTGTGATCTGTTTGCCTCGGTCTCCTGAATGCTGGGATTATAGGCATGCCTGGTCAAGATCAACATTTTTACATGCAACAGCTTTGCACTTTTCAGGTGTCATTCGCCATCTTCCCATAACTTTGCTCTTTACCTCAGTCTCCTTTAGTTCACAGGCATTTGCACAACTGTCCCCAACATACTTACTCCAGAACATGTCCTTCAGCATGTACATGGGTAATTTATTTATGCTGTTGCCCCTTTCTTCCAGACATCAGATCTGCACATTGATTGATGATACCAAAGGCAGATAGGACAAAAAAAAAAAAAACAGGGCTTTTATCTGAGTCCATGAAATGTGGACCCTCACCTTGAACCAAATCACAAGCCTCAAGGGCGAGGACAGATTTATTTTAAATTGAACATAGTTCTTGATACTCCATCTGAGGGCCTTTGTTTTATGAGGGGCAATGGCTTCCAGCCAACTTTATACTCACCGCATTTGTCCCTCCCTTCTCTGCCTCCTTTTGTCAAATGGAAAATATTTTTGTCTAATGTCTTCTTTGTTTTAGTATCTATAATCCCTAGTTATAATATAAAGTATTTAATGCCTTTCTTCTGAAGAGCATCTATTGCAGAGGAAATAACGTGCCATTAATCCTCCTCACATTCCTGGGAGGAAGTTGCATGGCACATATTAGCTGTCGGCCCAACACTCCCACCTGAAAGCAGGAGGCAGGCTCCCTCGCATGCACACTTGCTATTGAACTAGCCAGTGAGAGCAACCCACATGTGTGATAGAAGAAAGCACTTCTCCTCAAGACGGACAGAAATGGTTCTATGCGGTGGGTCACAAAGGAGCCATTCAAGTTCTATGTGGCCTAGCAGCAAAATGAAACAGTCACCCTCACCTTCACCCTAGCAATGGACTCCTAAGTAACATCTGCACTTCAGACTCACACTATGCATCCTCCAGATAAATAATCTCATTACTGAGAATTTTCTCTTCCCCCCCACCCATCTGGCTGCTTTCAGGAGAAACAGCAGTGACTTCCTGACTAAGGGAGCTCTAGTACCTAGTGCACTAGGAAGGGTTCCGCATGACACAAGCTTACAGAATGGCAATGAAAATTCAGCATATCCTAATAAAATATTTCTGGGAGTTTGAGATATGAGTCAAAGCAAATCTTGCAACAAAATGACATGCTGAAGAACGATCAGCCATTCAAGAGGATGCTAAAAGGGGCAATGGTAGGTCCCACTGCATTATCTGGAGTCCAATTTCCTTCATCAGTGTAACTCCAGGGAGAGATTCCTTGTGGGAAACTCCAAAGCTTGCTCTGAGGCACTGCAGCCAGCCTCCTGCCAAGCAGGCTCTTTCCAGTTGGAGAATCACTGCAGGAGTGGCCATGCAGGGAGACAGTGAGAAGTTAGTCACTGGGATGTTAAATCCAGGCTTTTCCTGGAGCATTTATGGCATGAAATAGATATCTGTCTTCAAGAAGTGGAGTTATGGGCTGGAGAGATGGCTCAGCAGTTAAGGCACTTGCCTCCAGTGCCTAAGGCTCAGGGTTCAATTCCCCAGTATCCACATAAGCCAGACCCACAAGGTGGTGGCCCTGGTGTTCTCTCTCTCTCTCTCTCTCTCTCTCTCTCTCTCTCTCTCTCTCTCTCTCTCTCTCTCTGCGTGAAAATGAATAAATAAAATATTAAAAAATAAAAAAAGAAGTGGAGTTATAGCTGATGCTGTCTACAGAAGCTCAAAATTCCTTTCTAAGACAAGTGAATTCTATGGTACCATCCTAGGGCTAAGGTAAAGACGAAGCTATTCTTATTTAGGAGTAGATCTGCCCCAAGGGAGTGAAGCAGGCACAGGTGGGTGTGCTGCAGCTGTGGTCTCTCATATTCCTTCTTTTCCTTTCCCTCCATATGGGGAGCCAGTTCTTGCAGCTCCTCACTGCTTCAAAACTACTAGGGGTGAGGGTGCTAAAGAACACCCTAGCTAGAAGGCTCTGATCTAGGAGACCTTCATCCCTCTGAAAGGGAGTTCACAGAGGCCTTTGAAATCCGCTGCAATGTCTCTTTAATCTTCAGATTTCTGACAAACAGAAACATATTGTTCTGGCAAAGTTTACTGCATATCAGAAAATGGATTGTGGCCACTCTATTGAAAATGCTCCAGGGCAGAAGAGTAAGGTTTCCTAGTGACCAATACTTTCAAAACTTTCTCCAGGACTCATTCATTCTTTTTTCATGTTTATAAATTTACAACAAATATTTTCCAAACTTATCTTGTAGTAAAGTACTACTGGTCATTTTCCCTATCTTCTACAGCCTTACAGCAAGTGGTGAAATAGAAACAAAACATTTAGTACTATTATCTTTCTGTGTGATCTAATATTCACTGGAAGTAAAATGCCCTTGGATTCTTATTAAATATGTAAATTCTTAGTACTGGTATAAACCTACTTAGAATCTCTTGGGTGACTTTGAAGATACGCTTATTTAAAAAACCTTTATGTTTCATTATTAAGAGAACTTCAGGGTTTTCTGAGATGAGGAAAGAGGGCCTGCAGGGTTCTTTTTTAAAGGTTGGTATTCTTGCATCATTGGAAGAGATAGGAACATGTTCCTGAGCTCATCACTGCACACCTATCTGTGTACCTTTTTCACCATAGATCAAGTGGAAAGAGAACATTCCATCCACTTTGGTTACCATGCTTTCTAATTTGCATGTCTTATATTTGGCCCATGTGATGAATTGAATTGTGTCTCCTCAAATTCATATGTTAAAGTGCTAACCGCCAATGTGATTGTATTGTATATATACCTTTAAGTAGGCACACACAGGCATGCACACCTATACATATGTGTGCTTACATGTACACAAACACATATACATGTGTGCATCACACATACACATGCAAAGAAAAAAAATTTTTTCTGGAATTCAACCCACTAGTTTGACCCCCCCCACTATCTTTTTCCTTCATTGGGGATGCTTCCTTCCTTGGGCTGGGTTTATCTAGTCTATTTGCTGATGTAGTAGTTTGCCATTCCCCAATTCTGGAGAAATTCCAACCCTTGATATCATTAAGAGTGATGCTTAAATATTTCAACTTTACAGTGTTTCTTTTCTCTCTTTCTAAAATTTGAATATGGAAGCCTGAGTTATATTTGAAGTTGTCTAGTATTCCAGGTGTTTAAAGTGACTATCTAGAATTAGTTACCTTCTCAAGGATTTTTGGCAAAAGTAGCAGATGCTCTCTAAAGACAAACCCTACAATAGTCAACAAGAATAACAAAGCATGACTAACTTAGAAAGATTATCTTGTGTGTGGGGTCTACAAAGACTGCTTAGCAGTTAAGGCGCTTGCCTGCAAAGCCCAACAACCAGGGTTTCACTCCCGAGTACCCAAGTGTATTTATTAGTCAGGGTTCTCTAGAGAAACAAAACCAACAGAATGAATTGTACTAAACAAAAAGGGGATTTATTGTACTAGCTCATGAGCAATTAGCTCAAGAGCAGTCTGAAAGCCCAAGAGTTAAGGAACCTGTTGTTGCTCAGTCCACGTGGCTGGATGCCTCAGCAGCCCCAATCCAGCACCAAAGGCCTAAAGGCTACATGGGGAGCCGCTGGGCTTCAGTCCAGGCTGGAAGGCTGAGGAAGCTCCATTCCAATGCCAATGGAGAGAGGCACAACAAGCCCCAGCAGCCGAGCAGGCAGAAAGGCATCATGAGACAGAGATTTCCTTCCCCTTTATATAGCCTTAGGGCTGGGTCTCTCAAGTCTATCCCAGACTTGGTGGCTTCCTGAGTCTGTGGAATTTCCTTCCTGCACTGCCCTCCCAGGAAGGGATGCTAATTTCCAGCTTCCCTATGGTTCCTTGAATCCTGCCCCCTGCTGAGAAGGCTGCCTTCCTGTAACAACACCAAAGACCCACCCAAGATAATTAAAAAGATCAAGTTGACAACAAAACTTAACCATCATACCATGTAAAGCCAAATGCACAGTGGCACATGCATCTGGAGTTATATCTGCAGCAACTAGAGGCCCTGGTACCTTTCTCTCTCTCTCTCTCTCTCTCTCTCTCTCTCTCTCTCTCTCTCTCTCTCCTGTCTCTCTCTCTGCTTGCAAATAAATAAATGCCATTTTTAAAAAAATTATCTTGGAATCTGTTGGTGATCTTTTCTAAAGACCATGAAGCCACCATTTACTCTTGATAAATTCCCTGTTCCCTTAAATATACAGATAAAGAAATCCTCATGTAAATTATTTAGAATTTCCACTCAGAATGATGATGGTGGACCAGTCTCTGTTGTGATGCAAAAGATGTCAATCTTTTAATAGAAAGCAAAAGTTGTTTGTTCATAATAATTTATAATAAAAACAGAGACTGTCCATCCAGAAACATACACATTAAACCTCCAAAGTGATTTTCTGACCTTTCTCGATGTGTGGTCACTCAGATACTCCAAGCCCTAGTGAGTGAAGTAACATCAACTAACCTATTAAGAGAGTAAAGGTAGAGGTTTGGGGAGATGGCTCAGTGTGCAAAGCACCTCCCATGCAGGCTTGAAGACCTGAATTTAGATCTTCAGAGCCCATGTACATGCCTGATGAAGTAATGCACATCTGTGATTCCAGCCTTCAAACAGCTAAATTTACAGGAGAATCACAGAAGCTTGTGGGACAGCCAGCCTGACATTGGCAGCATTGAATAAGAAATCCTGCCTCAAAGTGAAAGGTAAGATACCAGAGGTTGTCCTATGACCTACACACACAGAGAGAAAGAGAGAGAGAGAGAGAGAGAGAGAGAGAGAGAGAGAGAGACAGAGACAGAGACAGAGACAGAGACAGAAACAGAGAGACATAGAGAGAGAGGAAGTTAAAAGAATAAATAAGCAACATTTATTTTTAAAATGGTAGAAATAATTTCTTATCAAGAGCTGCAAGAACTACAGATTTTTCCCCCCTCTGAGGAAAACTGGAAAGGGATTGAATCAAAGGAAAGAGGAAGATGCCCAAGTCACACTCACAATGAATTTAGCTTCTCTGTGTCAGAATCTGCCTTGGTGATGTGTGTAGTGAAGCCCTCAGCTGAATCTCAGCCATGACTGAAAATCTTGTGCTTTGCTGTTTCCTGCTGATCCCCATAAGGAATGCTTTTGCATCACTATTAAACTGAGAGCTTCTGATTTTTAGTTTTGTTTTCCTTTGACATATTTCTTTTTATTCTGTAGTTATCCCTATCATGGCAATCAAATAATTCTTTGTTTCTCTAGACTATTATATGAACATTGTTATAATAAATACCTGTTATGTGCCTTTAAGAATATTTAAGTGAATATCTTGAGTAATAATGTTTCTTAAAATGACAGATATTTGGTTTGGAAAGTCCGCACTATCATTTGAGAAATGCAAAGCCAAAAATAGTTATACAAATGAGAAAACTATCAATATCAATAGTCAATAAATCAAATCAATATCAATGGATATTTTCTCTCTATAACACCCAACACCAAGAGTTTTAACAATAGTTAACTATATCAAAAGCACAGAGAAAAATTCCCACAGTTCATCTGCATGCATTTTCTTTTCTGTATTTGTCAACAAGAACACCCAATTCCTATAGTAAGTAGCCCCGGCTATGACTTAGAAAACGGAAGCCTTACTAAAATGTTTAATGGATATTTAGAGTTCAATAATAAAAAGACAACAAAAATATAGCCAAAGGGCTTCAATATTTATTTTTAAAATTGGTCATTAAGCCTAAGAAAAAAATTCTAAGCCTGAGTAGTCATCGAGGAAATGCGAACCATGATAACATCACACTGCATGGTCACCTAAAACGCTATCATGAAACATGAAAAAGAGGTAAGTGTAGGCAGAGTTGTGGAGAAGTCTGAGCATCATGCAATGCTGTTGGAAATGTGAAATGGTGTGCCTGCTTTGGAAACATCTGGGAGTTCCTCCAAAGGCTAATCATTTCTTTAATCCTGAGTTACCATGTGAACTAGCACTACAACTCATAGACATAGATTCAAGAGAAACCAAAACATACATCCACACAAAAATGTGCATATGGATCCCCATTGCAGCATAATTCATAATAGCAGAGAGTGGAAAAAACCCAAATGTCCATCAACTGATATAAAACTGAAAAATGTGATGCCTTCACATAATGGATGCCTGTTCATCATGCACAATCAGAAATGAAGTCCTTCAACATGCTATAAAATGGGTATGTGAATATGTTATGCTACACAAAGAAGCCAACCAAAAAATTCGATGTACTGTGTCTTCCTGTTTCTATGTAAAGCCCATTATAGATAAGTCAATAGACAGAACTTAGACTGGTAGTTAGCTAGGGCTAGGGGTGAGGGAGGTAGTGGTAGTTTTGAGGAATGAAGGCTTATTGTCAATAGGAGGATGGTTAAAATGGCCTAAAATTGTGGCGATGTCTGTGAACATAAGACACCCACTAAATTACACACTTTAAATGGGCAAGCTATATAGTCCATGTTGCATCTCAGTGGATATTTGCTGTGAGTCTACCATTGTTTCTCTAGCTTTTCTGATTCACACCATGAATGCACCAGGACGGAAGAGACACCAGGGCTAAGGAGGGCGCTAGACTTAACTCACCCGAAGACAAAATGGACATAATATAAGCATAGTACAGTGGATAGAATGGCGAATGCTTCTTGCAGAAATATTGTCATAAGAAGCACAATGCTGAAACTCAGGCTGTGATATCCAAAAAGAATGGAGGTCCTACCTAACAAGTGAAAAGAAAAACAAGTTTGACCAAAACAAAACTACTGTATTCTGGGTCAGGTTTTACAGGAAATGTTGTGCACACAGGAACAACCACACTCGAATGAGGTGGATACTATTATGTGTCTTATATGAAGGGAATCCAAAAATAGGTTAAATGAATTATGCAAGGAGAGACAGCTTGTATTTTGAGGTGGGATTTGAACCCATATCTATCTGACTTTTAGGTATTACTAAATACGCATTAGCACTGCATAATTTATTTGACCTTTAATTTATCCGCCTATTATATTCCTCTGCCTCCCCACAGTCTTGTCATTTGGGGGTGAATGCCTGAGTAAACTTTAAGAGAGGGAGATTACAGAAATTGCCACTGACACTGACAGGGATGGTACAGTTGCTATAGTAACTAATCCGTCAAATTGCTCTCTTCCACTTGGCACACATCTGCCTCTCTTATACTCCCTGATTTGACTGGGAAACTTCATAGAAAATCGAAAGTGATGAGGGTTAAGTGTCCAACAAGATGAAAGTATTCTCTTCAAAGTTTCTTCCCCTGACTCCCTTATTTAACCTTCCCTCTTTGAATCCACCCATTCTCCACAGGGTAGTTGGTTTTAAGGGATGCTAAACAGCAGCTGCTTTGTTCTAAGCAGCATTTACAAATAAGACTATTTTCTTTGTTGACAAGACTGTTGACTATGAATGAATGCCAATCTCCTTCCTACTCCACAGCTGAAAAGTGCATCAGAAATTATTGCACTGAAAATTAAAAGCTAACAAACAGCAGTATGCAGCTGGAGGACACTCACTATCTCTCTACATTTTTCAACAATACCCCTGAATTTTCAAGGCTCCTTCCTTTCAGATATTGATGCTTTTCTCTCTTCCTCCCACTCTCCATTTCACTGGCCTCGCCTGTCTTCAGAGGCACCTGAAGGCACATAAGGCAGGGAAGTGAAACCGACTGTAATTCTTCAGTTCACTTCTCTGCAGCCTCCAGTGGGCCAGTCTCCATAAGGCAGCCCATCTGAGCTGCTCTGAGAAGTTCAGAGGCCTGGTGCAGGTGCAATTTACCAGCCCACTCAAAGGCGCTCTGGGAACAGAGCAGCCAGACTTTTAATGTGGATCCTTCTGGATCTTGAGTGTGTAAATTTTTTTTAAAGCCACTCTTTTCTATGAAAGGAAGAATTAAAAGACTCATACCTAACTACGCTATCATCTTCCTTTGATGGGTTAAACATAAGTCATATAGAGACATCAGGGACTCTAACTTTCCCACTTTTTGCTGGTGTCCTTGACTTAACCTTTGAATCCCTTCAACTTCATTCTTCTGTTCTTACAAAAAAAATTATTTCAGTGTAGTCTGTGAAATTACAAATATCTCCCTGATTTTTCTTTATAGGCAAACATATATGCAGGGAAAGTCTGTTACTTGCATCTTATAAACATCATTAAAATCATATTTTTGAGACAGGGTCTCATGTATTCCAGGCTAACCTTGAACTTGCTATGTAGCCAAGGATGATTTTGAACTTCTGATTGCCTTGCCTCTACATCCAGGTAGCTGGGATTATAGGTATGCACCACCACACCCAGTTAATGCAGTGCTAGCTAGGCATAGATACTACTAAACTATAATCCCAACCCCCTATGTCAATTTTAACATTAAATATTTTTTTGTGTTCCTGATTTTTTTCATTAATTTATCTGGTCCTCACTGGAACTCTGGGAAATAGAACTATAATTATGCACCCATTTTACTGAAGCAAGACTCTGTTAAAGTAGAGCTAGAGCACTCATTTCAAGGGCATCACTGCTTCCATAAATGCTTCTTTTCTCAGTTCAACTAAAAGGGAAGCTGATTTTTCACTGTAGATTCTATCTTCGTAGTGGCTGATCCTCAGCGGGGTCCATATCTTCCCCTGTGACTAAGAGTCCCTTCTGGAGCATCTCAAGACAATGCACCCTTTTTCAGTTCCTGGAAGGTGCTCAGATCTTGTTTTTGCCCCAGGGCTTTGTACGTGTTCTCACAGGTTTGCTTCACCTAGTTGTTTATTCTGGCTTTCCCCAGACCTGTTACCATGTATTCCCCAACTCATCTATCAAGGTTCATCTTTGACCTGGTCTGCAAAGAAAGGCTTTTCTGCCTGTGCTGCTTTTCTATGTAATAGCCCATGGCTGGCATGATTGACTGGTAATTGTTGTAATTCTTTGTCCTCTCTTCCTTTCTTCTTCCCTTCCATCCTCCCTGCCCCTTCCTCCCTCGCTCCCTACATTAATTCAGGATGGGTCCATCTTGTCAAACTGTATAACATCAGAAGATAGCACAGAGCTTGGCATGTCGCATACACTCCATGAGGTTGCCATACCTCATTTCATTTTCCTACTGTGGGTGTGGTACTCCTGGACATGAGCTTAGACTAGCCTCCTGAGGTTAGGAATGTCACCTTGCTTCTCACATGTGTTGCCAGGTCAAGTGGCACTCAGAGTTGCATAGAATCCAGTTATGTTTTCAACTCTTTAGAAAGTACTTAACACTTCAGAAAGCACTGCAGTCAGAAGTACAAGGGATAAACTTCTCTTGAACAAGACATCTTATGCACACCAAGTAGACATCTATAATTATTGAATTGAAACAAATTTTAGGAAGTAAAATACCATGAGTGACTTTTCTTTGTAAATATTATCTTTTTTGAGGACTAACATTGTTTTCTTTTTAATGGACCCTGTTGATAACTCCGTAAAGGTGATATGTAGTGACTTAAATGCTTCTTGACTCATCTGTCCAACAAATACAGAACTCTTTATTTGTAGAATTTCTTTGCCCATCTCCTCTACTGCTACTCTTCTCCCCTCTTAATAATTTCTTAACTATTTCCTTGTATTTTCATTGCTGCTTCTGTTTTTCATTTTCACTTGCCCATGATTTATTTTTTTCCCTTTCCATTGCCTCACTATTGCAGGTTTTCTTTCATACATTTATGCTTTCCTTTCAATGTTGTAAACAGTTTTGTGTGAATAGATAAACCCTTGTGATATTTATAGTAAAATGAACATATGGTGTACACTCCTCTTGTTAATACCTAAATACTGCTGCTTTCTATTTCTTTTTATTTTTAAAAAAGATTGTCTAGTAATTCATGCATCATGAAATATCTTGGAAGTTAATGGAAAGGACATAGGAAATGAATGTGTCTTCTGACATTCTATAAGAATGACAGAAGACATAAACATTTATGACATGAAAATTGTTAAAATTATTTTCTTGAAACAAAAGATAAACAGAAGACATTTCCCATGAGAGTAATATTATTTTACATTACTAAAATAAACAGGCATTTTAAAATTCTGGCTCATACCTATTGTATGAAGCACTTAGAAGTATCACTAACATGAATAGCATTCTGTTGTCACAGAAACCAAATTCATATCGCCTAGTACTCTACAGCACAGTAATCCTGAGAATTTGAATTCAAGCTTTCAGGGCTTGTTGTATTTTTACAGTTAAACTAAAAGTATTTGTACTTATTTGAAATGTGGTGGCTCAGTGTATTATCCGTTAGTCCACGTCATAGTGACAAATTTCAGATCCTTACTCTTCAAGTCCTTTGCTTCATCATTGTAGACCTACTAGTGTTCTAGAACTCTGGCTTTGTATTGTGTTTTCCTCTTGCTTTTTTCATTGGGTGGGTAGCTGGAATACTTAGAAGTTTGCAATTTTTAACCAACTTTGGAGTGATGCCAATCTGAAGTATTAGTGTCTGATTTTTAAAGACGTCATGTCAACATGCATATTCTCCCAATGAAGGCAGAGAGAGTCTGTGTATATACTGGATCTAACTGATTCACTAAATGCCAACACTTCTGAACAATGACTATCCTATGTTAGAAGGTTCTGGGTAAGTATGCTTGAAAAACGAGTTCCTTTATTGTTTGAATCAATCATACTGTTTAGCTCTCTAGGATTAGTCCTAAATTATTAGGTCTTATTCTGGATATTTGAAATTCTAGCAAGGCATGACAGAATTATTTTGTCTTGATTTCTCTCTAAAGAGGAAGGAAAAAGAAAAATAGGGATTCTTTCCATAAGAATAAGTTTTTTTGTTGTTTTGTTGTCTGTGTTTTGTTGTTGTTTGCTTGATTTAGCTTTTTGAGTCAGGGTTTTACTACTTAGTCCTGGTTAGCTTAGTACTCACTATGCAGTTCATTCTGGCTTCAAACGTGTGTCAATACTCCTGCTTCAATCTCCTGAATGCTGGGAAGACAAAGGTGAGCCACCACATCTGGCTAGTTTCTTGTTTCTTGTTCCTTAATACAACTTAAGAGTCTAGAACAGAGGTGAGCAAATCAATATCTGATGAATCAGTTCGGTTAACTGCCTATTTCTGCACATCTCCCAAACTGAGAATGGATTTTCCTTTTACATGTTTGAATTTAAGACTTCTTGACATGATTGTTATACAAAACTCATTTCCTGAAAATGCAGTTTTACTGTGGCACACTTAAATTCTTCATTCATACACTCACTGCCGTCTTTCTTTCCACTATATAAAATAGTTGCAACAAAGTCCTTGCGACCATAAAACCAAAATAATGACTACTAGGCTTTTCACAGAAGAAAATTGCCGACCCCTGGAACAATAAATTTAAGTTCTTTGATAGTCGAATACATTAACAATTAACCTTCACCACTTTCCCCCTTGCAAACATTAAGTCTACATGTAATGCTAAGGTCAGTCACTGGCCATAGAGTCACAGGCACAGGTAAGAAGCAGCACACTGTATGTGAGAACACAGATTCAAGTATCACACTGCCTGGTCTCTGCTGTGCAAGCACTAGCCCAGTACTTACCTCCTCTGTGCATGAATTTTTTTCATCTATGAAAAGAAGCTAATGGCAAGGCTATAAAATTAATGTTTGTAAAGTGTTTAGAACATTACTTGGTATAAGTGGTTGTTGTAAGGTCACACTCATTTTTGTTTGAGACAGAGCTCAGGCTGCTCTCAAACTTTTCATCTTCCTTCCTCTGCTTCCTGAGTGCTGAAATTACAGGTGTAAGTCACTACACTCAGTTAAGAATTAACCTTTTGGCTGTGTTTTTCAGTTAAAAAAAATCCTGATACTTGTAAATTATCTGAGCTAAGTGAATTCCAACATGTTCATGGGTAGGAAAAAATACAAGCATGAAATACAATTTGAGGAAGTCCACTTTTGTCAGAAGTCCTCTATGTAGAGAAAATGCATTAATATGAACTCTAATTGCATTTTGATTGTAGGATATAATCATTGTAGGATTCCATACCTGTGAAATAATTTTGTAATCAATGGTCTTGTTTCATATAATAAACAAATTGTATTTTACATGCTTGAGTAACTTCTGCGACAAAATCTAACCACCTAACAATTTCTAATATGAGGGTATCTAATTGGCATAAAGGGAAAGAGCAGTTTAGAAGATGCATGGATACAAGATCAGTTTGCTTTGCTAAGGTTGTTATTTTATTCTTTGGAAGAGAGCCAGTAAAAAAACTGTCCTGCATTTAAAGGGATTCTTTCTAATCATCAAAGCAAAGAGTCAAACCTGTTTACTAGCAATGTAATAGCTTTTTAGTCATTGTAAGACATTTTAGGCACTAGATAATTAGTACTCCTGTTGTTCAAATAGATTTTAACGTTAATTTATGAAAAATCTTTAGACTACGTTAGGGTAAGAATGAAATCTTTATATGGCAACCTGCTATCACCTATAAAATATAGTTTCTTGAATGTACACTTCATTATGGGGGTCTAAAGGATGACATTTACACATTATTTCCACAATTATTATTGTTTAATAGGTGTTTACAAGAAGGTCCATGCTTTTGTTACGTAGAATAGAAACAAATATTGAGCAATGCGTTGATGAAAGCCAACATTTAGCCTTTCTTATTTTATAATCTTAATTCAACACTCAGTGAGCATTTATTTAGCTTGCATTTTATAAACTGCAATAAAAATGGAGAAAAGTTAATTATTCTAGTCCAACTTGATTTATTTGGAATAATTACTAAAATATCTGTTAAAATTTCAAAATATAAATTAAAAAAACTTTCTTGGTTGCTTAAGCTTATTAAGACTGTAGAATTTCTACACTTTAAGTTGTAGACACGTAAATGCTACGATGATAACTTGGACTAAGTATTCAGCTATTTTTTAACACTAACCATAGCTATGAAATCCTGCTTTAAAGTTAATTTTCATGCTAAGACTTTCACGGTGACTTTTCCAGAAACTTTTCCAATAACTTATACATAGTTTTCTTCAAATGATAAAAAAGTTTGTATTTTTTAAATAAAACTGAACAGACAATAGTTAAGAAGCAAGACTTTTAAAGTGTCTTATTAATCCTGGCATCTCTTTTAAAAATTCAAACATTAACTGACAAAATAAATGCTTATCTGGAGCATACATGTAGGAAGATTAAACTAAGCTAATTAATATGTCAATCATCTCAACTACGTATCATTATCGTGGTGAGAATGTTAAAATCTACATTCTTATGTTGAAGTATATAATATTATTAACTGTGTTCATCATGCCATGCCTTTAGCTACTAGAACTTAGCCCTCCTGGCTGAAACTTTATATCGTTTGTTAACTCTCTTCATCTTAAATTACTTATAGATGATTCCAAGGACAATGTGACAAGACTTTCATTTTATTTATTGGCACAATGCTTAGTTCATTAAGCAAATGGCATACTCAGATATATTAACCAACAACAGAAAAAAATATATAATTGACTTCTTTGTAGAAAAATAAAGACCTGATGCTTTGTTTTCCTAGATGATTGTAATTCAGAAATAATCATCTTTAAGATCATGTTAATCATGTTTATTACTATATTAATATGTCTAATTTCTACAGAGAGCACCTATGCTTTAAAAAGTGAATTCTTTCAGAGCTATTTTGTTTGATTGCATTTTGTACTCATTCCAAAAGACTGTCAAATTTTAACTTTCCTTCTACCTCTCTGAATTTGAGTAATGTTTTCATAATTGGGCTCTGAAAACTATAGCTACAGAAAAAGCAATAAACAGAAAGCCTTTTAATTCAATTGTCTTCTATAAAAGTGATGCCATCTAAAAACAATAAGCCAACACATTTGTTCCCCTGTTCAACCACATATAAGGCTGAGAAAACATTTTGGGGGACGAGGGTTTGAGAAAACATTTTTATATGATGCTAATACCACAGTTTCCAACTCACATAATACTATTGGGTTGTCTACATTAAAGTTAAGATCTTGATGTTATTTTTGCATTCTTCTATGAGTTAAAATTAAACTACTGTGATTAGTCCCTAAAATTGAAAGTGCCATAGCTATAAATAATAGGACAAAACTGAAATTATTTTATGGACTTCAATAGTAGGTTACCATGAACTACTTTCTTTTCTATACCTTCTTTTAAGGGAATACAGTTTGCTTCCTAATGCAGAAGTATCAGATTCTCACAGCATCCATGACACTTGTAAGCATTTTTGGTCAGACATCACTACATATCCTTCAAATGATGTTGCCCAGTGAAGCTGTGAGGGTCGTCACGGCGCTGGGCAGCCTGCTATCTTTGGCACCCACTAGGACACAGCCAGCAGGCCAAAAATGGTATGCTGAATCCAGACTAAGGTGGAAAATGGGAGTCTACATTTTCAAAGTCAACTGTGCCACCAATGAACCCCAGGACAGACTTCCAGAGGGCAGTGCATTGAGAGCTCCCGACATTATTCACTACATCCACTTTACAAGGCTTTTCCAAAATCTTAATCTTATGAGCCCTCTGGGTTTCTGAATTTATATTAAGTTATATATTTTCAACTAATACAAAGGGTATGTTGAAGATTATCCCTGTATAGTCTAGATTATTGACTCTAGGATATGTACTAAGTGAAGAACACATGTATGTCATATAAACATAATGGATTTAACACAACAATCTGTTAACCACTGATGCCCATTGTTATGGTAACATTTGCTCTGCATACTGAACTTAAACTGATCTTTAAACATACAATAACTTGTATTTTTCCTGTTTTGATCTCACTTGGACCTGTGCAAGTGCAAGGGGCTTTGGATTCTGATTTCTTCTCTTGTATTGTGATTATCTATCCAAACCATATACATGAACTCATCTCCCCCAGACATTTAAATGATCAACTTACAGGATTTGTTAAAAGTTCAAGATTTCTGGCTGATCTAACAACTCTAGTGCTGCCTAAACAACTATACAGAGTTTCTTACATTTCTAATTTTAGTTACCTGGGTCTGGAAGAAAGATAATTAATTCTTAAAAATCCAAACATGCATTCCCATAAGACTGCACAAAGTTATTCCCATTTGTCAGATATCATTTTGCATGGTGCCACCACAAATAAATAGTCCAACCAGGTCCTTTCCTCTTGTAACACTTAGGTGTTAGACTGGAGTCAGTAACCTGGCATCTGGACTCATCATATTTATCATGAGAAACAGGAAATACTGTTTCTCTTTGCAAAGTGAGAAAGAAACATTTTACTGAGCCCTTTAAAAGTTGAGCCAATAAAACAAGACTGTCAATTTCTCAGTCCTTCCCATCTCAACAGTGTCTCAGTGCATTACTTCCTGCTCCCTTTTGACAGGAAATGCTATTTCAAACCCAAACACAGACACATTCTAAATACCAACAAGGGCTCTGAAACTTTACTGTGACTCCAGCCAGGCACACAGACCCATGGGATCCTCTTCCCAACTTAGTGTGTTCAAAGCCCTCCTCTAGAACTTGAAGTTTCCAGGCAACATTCACTTCTCCACCTTGAAACAGTACACTTTACTCATCTTTTATGAGTGAAATGAAAAAAAAAAAGTTTTCTGCAAGTAAAAAAAAAATGTTTGCTGGGCCACAGGATGCCAGCATTTCCAATAATACCTACTAAAAGAGCAGACCTCAGTCACAGACTGAAACAAACAAGAACTTCCCTGTGTGACAGAAACACTATGAAAGTTCTCTGCTGGCACACCAGGGTAGTCCTGCTTGCCCAAAGGCAGGCCAGAAGAGAGAGGATATTAGAGTCCTGTCCTTGAGCACTCCATCCCACCTTGAGATCTGGAAGGAGGTCTGGCCTGGGGAGGTGTCCACGGCTGCATTTCTGACTGCCTCAGCCTTTGGCTCCACCTGCTTGGCAGTTTCCATCCGTCCACCATCCGGATGCTTCTCACCCTGGGGATTTGGCGAACCTTGGCATTGGAGCACTCAAGGATGCTGCTAGGCCAGGTCTCCACTGACCTTGCAAAGACTGAAATCAACTTTGTCCCACCATGGGAACTGTGTGCCACGGTTTTTCAGCGTGCTCAGCCTCCCGCACAGCCCACGCTTTTCTCCCCTCCTTCTGCCCCCTCCTCTCCCTCCGGCCTCTCGGGCTCCCCCACCCCGCCCTCCTCTTTGTTGTCTCCTACCTGCTGGCCAGGCTCTGCCGGCAGTGCTGCCTGAAGGGCATCAGGTGGTAGTTCATGGCATCCAAAAGCAGCTTCTGGCAGACCGGGTCGGTGCGCATGAAATCCACGGACTGAACCCGCTCCACCAGCTCCGGGGCCGGAATGAGCGCGAAGCGGAGACGCTTCATGAGGTCGGGCGCGTACTGCATGCGGGTCTCGCGGTCGTGCTCCAGCCACAGCACGGACATCTGGAAGAGCGCCAGCTCCGACTCCACCGGGGGTGGCAGCGAGTCCAGCAAGGCGCGCATCTCCTCGAAGTTGAGCAGAAGCACATCCTCCACCAGGTACTTGTTGGCCAGCTTCTTGGTCTCCTCCAGGCCGTGCAGCGCGGCTATCTTGCACACCTGCTTGTAGTTCTGCACGGAGATCTGGTCGTTGAGGAACTGCACGCACAGCTTGGTCACCTGCGGGATGTGCAAGATCTTGCTGACCGACAGCACCTCCTCCACTGTGTCCAGGGAGAGGGTCACGTTGGCCGTGTAGAGGTACTCGAGCACCAGGCGTAGTCCGATGGACGAGCAGCCCTGCAGCACCAAATTGTTGATGGCTCGGGGGCTGGTCAGCAGCTTGTCGTCGGGGGAGGAGGAAGGCGTCCCGGGCTCCTCCGGCGGCGGCACCTGCTGGGGCTGCTGCTGCGGCGGCGGCGGATCCTTGGCGGCTCCCAGGCCGTCCTGACCGCCGACCCCTCCCCCGAGAGGGGGGTGACTGGAGAAGAGCGATCGGAAGTACTGCGAGCAGGAGGCCAACACGGCCTTATGGCAGTGGAACTGCTGGCCCTGGGCCGTCAGGGTCACGTCGCAAAACAGCTGCTTCCTCCACAGCAGGTTGAGGCCGTGCAGCAGGTTGTCGCTGTGGCTGGGGTCGAAGGTGGAGGTCCTGTCCCCGGATCTGGACATGGCGAGCTGCCTCGGCGCACCTGGTTTTAAACCCTCCTCCAACCTGGCAGACAGGGTTGGGGGATGGGAGGGGAGCAGGGTGGTGGAGGGTGTGGGGTGTGGTCGGGTGGGGAAGGGTGTGGAGGGGAGGGGAGGGAGGGTGAAGAGCAACAATCAAGGCTGGGCAGGCTCCCTCCCTGAGCGCACTGACCCACCCTAGGAGGGGGGCCCCCGAGGGCGCAGGATCCCCGCGCCCCCAGAAGGAACCTGCTGTCTGGGGTCCAGGCGCCCTGCTATTTTTCACACACTTCGTGCCTCACTTTCCTAACCCGGGCTCGGCTCTAGGCAGTGGCAGCAACGACGGCAAAGTGGAGGCTGAGGATACCAAGACCCTTCGTGGGTTTGTGTCCATGCCGGGCCGGGTGAAGGGAAAGGCCGGGAGAAGGAGAGATGGCCCGAGAGCTCAGAGGCGACCGATGGCGGTGGTTCCAGGTCAACTCGTGCCCGAAGCTTTGCTTTTCTTAGTTGGCCCAGTTTGCGGGCTAGGGTGGGAAATGGGGGCTCTCCAAAAGCTGGGGACCCCTTGGATTTTCCGTGCAGCCCCGAGAAACTCCGAGGCTCACAGTCTCAGGGAGAAAAGAAAGCCCTTTCTTCTCCCAGGAAAGTGCAGCAGAGCGCAGTGAGGACCAGCTCAGTGGACTGGGCCGAGGCGGGAGCTGTCCTTATCAATTCCAGCTCATTTCCCTCACCCTGGCCCTGCCCGCTTTCCTGCTTCGCAAACTGTAGGTTTCCCCGCTACCGCTCGGTTTTGCTAATTTTCCAGAGACGCCTTGAAACCTGGCAGGAGAAGCCTTGCACACACCCCCCCGCGCGCCCCCTTCTCCCTCCACCTCTGGAATTTCGGAGCTCGGAAGTTCATGCATCCATCTCCCCTCCTGCTCGGGGCGGCCCGTGGAAAACCAGGGGACCAGTGGGGGGTCCGGGGGCACTTGGAGCTGGAGCCTGGAGGCCGAGGGACTCAAGTGGACTGCTCTCCCTCCCAGGCTCCAGGCGCAGTCGCTTTAACTCCAGTAACTATAGAAGTTCAAGTTAGAAGGCAGGTGCTGGGGGAGGGGCGGGGACGGGGGTGGGGGCCGTCCCTAGTGGGGTGTCTGCTTCTCACCTCCAGAGTGGCCGGCAACCCGCTGCTATCTTTGACCCCCCTAGGCACAGGCTCTAAAGGTTCTCCACTCGGGCACCCCCACTCCCCAACCCAGCAAGTACTTCTGGAAAAAAAAAGTCTGAGCCGCCCGCATCTAGTCTAAGGAGGGCAGGGTGGGGGAGGAGAGGCGAAACCTACTGACGTGCCGGGGCTCCTAACCTGTAATTGCACCTTCCAGGGCTGCTCTGGAAGAGACCCCCGCCCGCATCCCGCCACGCGCCCGCCCGCCCGCCCGCCCGCGGAGGACCGAGGCCGCCGCCGCCGCCGCCGGGTTCCGAGGGACCCGCCGGACCTGCCCCTTCCGCTGCGGCTCGCTCGGCCCGGCCTGGCGCGGCTCCTGGGTCGCCGGCTTCGCATAGCTCGCACACTGGCTCCTGTCCACTCACTTTCCCATCCGGTTCCAGGTGGACCCTAACCTCGCGCTCCCTCCCTCGGCAGCACCCCTGCCCCCCCCCCAAAAAAAAAGCCCGAGCTTGCGAG
>PVHP010006622.1:0-59797 GCA_004024765.1 Zapus hudsonius
TATTTTTCAGCAGGCATTGAGAGAGCCTGGGACAACCCAATTCCACCAACAAGACATTGGATGATGGCTGACATCCTGGTAGGAGACAAACCACCCCTGGCCTTCACACAGGGCCCAAATGAAACCTATGAGAAAGTGATGAGACAAACAGCAGACCTATCACCATAGCAAGTCTGATAACCCATGAAAGGTCAATGGAGACAGACACCAATGATACCCAACACAACCCAGGGCAAAGATCCAGAGATACTTAAGATCTCAACGACAAAGCAGACTCAAAACTCACCCACTATGACTCAGGGAACTGAGCTGAAGAGGGGGCAGAAAGAATGTAAGAGCCATGGTGGGGGAGAATATCTAGGGACATCACCCTCCTCAACAACAATGCACAAGGAGGGAGAAAAAAAGAATGAAAAACTGGTTACCTCTAGTGCAGTTCATAACCCCTAACCTATGGACAGATCCAGTATGTGCACCAAGGAAGTACCCCAGTGGGTAGGGGACAGAGAAGAGGGAAATAGGGACATATTCACAAGATTTGCTCATACATGTATAAACTTACTCATAATAAAGATATTTTAAAAAATTAAAAAGCTCAAATATCACTAAACAGAGGTTAAATAATGGTTTAGAGGATGAATGCTGATACATAACTATCAATAATGTGAAAAAATAATGTTCTTCACAGGAGAACATAGTCACCATTTGACATTTAACATAAGGTACTTCAGACAGATCTACAAAATTCCAGATTGGTCAATGGAATCAACTTCCCAGAAAATATAGTTTAACTTTTTTTAAAAAAATCAGCTTGCAAGAAGTAGAGAGAAAAACGGGCACAAATTTGTCCATCACCACCAAAAGATGGCAATCAGATACAGTGCATGAAAGTTATTTTTACGTAGGGAGTGAATAAAACAGATGTGTCAGCCAGAAGTTTGAGCAAACCTTTTGAGTGATACAGAAGTAGAAGGATCAGAATTTCAAACCAGTGGAAGAGGAATGACCCTGAGGAAAAGTTCAGAAATCTGTGATGTGGCCATTGTTGCCCATGTGGACGAGTTCAAATGAGGGCACAACAAGAGCTTCCCGTGGGGTTGGGCAGATGCTCAGTGGTTAAAGCTCTTGTCTACAAAGCTGCAAGCATTGGGTTCAAGAGCAAAACCCAAGCCAGCCACATGAGGCAGACGCAGAAAGTGGCCCAAGCGCCTGGTGTTGGTTTGCACCAAAAAAAGGCACATGAGTGTGCAAGCAAATAAATATTAAAAATTGAAAAATAAAGAAAGCTTCACCTCACCTTGGCATATATGCAACTGCACCCAGTGAAGAACTGACAAATTGAAGGCAGTCAGTATAGAAGTTTTCCAAGGGAAGTAGAAGTGAAGAAAATAGATTTTATAGTACAGAGCAGGGCTGGAGAGAGGGCTCAGCAGTTAAGGCGCTTGCGTGCAGAGCCTGACGACCCAGGTTCGATTCCCCAGCACCCACGTAAAGCCAGATGCACAGAGGGACGCGAGCATCTGGAGACCTGATGCTCCCATTCTGTCTGTCTGTCTGTCTCCTCTCTCTGCTTGCAAAAAAATACAGAGCAATAAAAGGCCATTAAGCAATAAAATAAAGAAAAATATGTATGAAATGCTGAGAGGTTCTGAGGTACTATAGCCAATGAATAGTATCAAAATGGTGTTTGGAAATTAAAGCGTCTGTATGGCTGAAGGTGCAGCCATTTAGAACTTCTCATTCATTATTTGCTGTGGGAGGAGAGCAGTTGTGGGGAAGCATCGGGACTTTGAAGCATAACTTCCAGTGCGCAAATGACACTTGTGAAAAGTCTTTTTGAAATGTCTCCTCTTTCTTCCAAGTACTTCAAAATCACAGCTGACAGAGAAATGGGGAAACTTTGCAAATGTGAGATCTAATTGACTTTTGCAATAATCTCAAAAGCTTTGAAAACTTTAAAGAGCAAATGATAATAGAAAATCCCTGTCCTTGGTCAGTTAATAGAAATAATGTCACTATCATTTTATTTTGTACAAAGCTAAAATAAATGTCTCTCCACCCTGCCAATGTAGAAATCAATATCCAAAATAACTTAAACAAGTACCTGAGGAACCTGCCTATGGATAGACAGCAGGCTTTTAAAAGCCCTGGCCCCCAATAAATATTTAAGAACTTCACAATGAAACATTCATTGAATATCCTGCTGGAAACGGAATCAGTAAAAATGATGTTAATAAGTTGAGTTCGAAAATACTGGATATTAAGCAGGTATGTCCATTTCTAGGATATCGATAATGTGACCAATGCTGTGGAAAACGGGAAGGGCTAACAGGAGGGAACTTTGGGCAAGCACTCACCTTCTTCTCCACTAACCAGTTCGCCTAGTTGTTCATCAACACCTGAGCACACCTGGGAGATGATCTCATTCTGAATGTCCACAATCGCATCAAAATTGGCCACGTTGAAAACGTGGTTCAGTGAAGGCGTGGACGCGATTTGTTTGAGTTCCTTGGCATCTGCAGCTTTAATGCCTAGAAGGACATGGGAATATTGGAGAGGGGGAAGTGCCAACTTGAAGAAGTCCTTTGCTTTCTCAAGTTTTTATAACCTTAAAATAGTTGAAGTCCTTACTAAGTCAAAATCAGGAGGTTTCCTTAATTTGTAACAAATCTGCAACAGCTCAGACCACAAAGGCTGTTGTCGTTTTGCATAAAGTGGCCAGCCAAAAAGGAGAATGACCGGCTGCTGACCCTCACCCCAGCCATTCCACTATTTCTGCCATCTGTAAAGACGACACGCTTTATTCCTAAGTCCTGAATGAGATGAAGACCTCTGAATCCTTCAAGTATAAATGTCAAGCAGAAAATGCATAAAATCTACTTAATGGTAATCCAAGGAAGATCTTTATTACAATCACTGGCCCAGCATTCTGAAAAAGTAGAGAACTGGCAAAGCATACGAATATCACCTCACTTAACGCATACGCTAAGAGTTTTATAAGGCATATAGATAAGCAGAGTTTTGATTCAAAGGCAATTTGGCTGGACACTACGCTATAAAATGCATAAGCACTTCGCCCAGCACCCTTCCCATGGAACTCAACCCCTCATCTTCTTAAGCCTAACACTGTAGGAGATCTCCTATGAAAATAGCTCGCCGAATCCAACTCACCCAAAGAAAAAACTTCAACTCCAATGTTCCGAAGCTCTTGTGCTGGAATTTCCACTTCGTCCTGGGATTTGCCATCCGTAATGATAATTGCCACTTTAGGAAAGCCGGCTCTTGCCCCAGCAGATTCCGTAAAAGTGTTTTTAACTAAGTAATCAATGGCGTCCCCTAAAGGGAAAAAGGAGCACGTTCATTACCTCTGCACTCAACGTAGCCAAATTCATGTGATTCATCCCAAAAGTACTCAAAGTATGATAAGGAAGGGTCTTGATTTCTTTCCAAAATAGACATTTCACTTACTTTGCATAATAGTCTAATCTGTCACACGTACGTACCTGTCATCGTGTTGCCGCCTTTGTAGGGGATTTTCTTAATCGCCGCAAGCAGCTCGTCTCTTTGGTAGTAGTGGTTCAGGTTAAATTCCGTCCTGGTATCAGAGCTGTACTGAACCACTCCCACCCTCGTCTTCTCCTCCCCAGTGTCAAAAGCAGACACAAGAGCAGCGATGAAGTCCAAGATGTACTTGAAGTTGTTTCTTCCCACACTCCAGGAACCATCCACAAGGAAAACCAGGTCAGTCCAAGCGCTCACTGAGCACTCTGAAATACACACGACAAGCTTGAATGTCAACCCAGCTACAAAAATGCTGTCTTCTAAATCATTCTAGTCTTTTGAATTCCCCATTTGCATGCAGAAAAGAATATAACATTTCATTATTATACATAGAAGCACCTTCATCAGGATGCATCTGTGGAGTTAGGTTTTTTAGATTGCTATATTAAGAGAGGATTGTAAAGACAGATAGATAAATAGCTTGCTCTCCAAGAGAAGATAATCCAAATAGTTGTACTTTAACCGACATATTTTTTCTGAACCATATCTTTACTCTTATCTCCGATAAAAATTACATAAGACATCTGGGAGAGATACAAAAGAAATGACAAGAAAGTGTTTTTATCACCAACAGATTAGAATAGCATAATTACTGTTATTCAAGCAAATGCAATTGAGTTGAAAACAAGAATAATTTTTCAAATATTCTACCAGATTTTCAAATGTAACTGCCTCAAGTTTGTATGGGGGAGTTTACAGGGTTAATGTCTTCTAATACAAATGAAAATATGCATAGAATCATACAAAGTTGCCAAAATATCTTGTCTTCATTACTTCATATTCACATTTGACAACTAAAGCCTCCATTACTACACAAAAAAGAGAAGTAATCATTTTAACGCAAAGTAAAAAAAATCCAGATAGTGAACTTCAAGAACTGAAATGCTTTTTTAAGTGACTGTGTCATCTTTCTTTCGGTCTGCAATGGAGGGGGCAGGTCAGTTTCATGCAAATCTGTATTTGTAAAGCAACACTGAGTAGACTGTCTGAAGACGGCTTTCCCTTATAGGTAGTTGGTAGTTGCAAAGAGAGGTATTTGGCTAGAAAGAGCAGTAAAGGATCCTGGAAAATGTTGCAAGCCAATACAAATACAATGAAAATACATGTTGCATGCTTAAATAATTTTTGCACACTGTTTAATGGGTCAATTTTGGTCCATTAAAATCCATATTTCACATAATATTTTGATTTAGAATAAATATTAATGGCTCAGGGAAATTATTAACATTGTAACTGCCAGCTATAAACTTCATTTCAGATTAAAAGGCATCCGAAGAATCATAAACAATGACCTAGAGGGAAAACTTCCAGATAAAGAGACTTTTGTGTTTACAATCTTTCTATGCCATAAAATCCATCTTAAAAGGTGGCAAAATGAGAGTCCAAGAAACTCCTTAAGAATCCACCCTAGCAAGCCAAGAGGACAATAGGGCCAATTGCCTCAAAGCCTGAACTTACTAATGCCGTTCCTCCATCCTAGTATTGCAACACGACCAAGGGACGATAACTACCCCAAAGTCTGGTCAAGCTAAAGGTGTATTAATCTGATCACAGAGGTGCCAATTTCATGGAGATTTTCTGCAGAGACCCTGGAAGCTAAGGGGAAGACTGACACCATCACTGGAGAGGATTTAAATACCCTGAAGATGATCTCACTCTTCACCTAGACTTGGAAATGTAATTTTTTAAAATTTATTAAGTAGAAACTTTGTATGAACGAATCATGTGTTGGCACCACCACTTTCCCCTCCCTGCCCCATCCCACTCCTGGATGGGATTGTCCCATGGGGCCTTGCTGGACTGTACTATGGGGTCTCCTCGGTGGGATTGCTGGACTGTACCAAGGGTTCAGGTGTCAGTGGTTCAGGCAGCAGTCAGTCACTGGGTGGGAGGCACTAACTATGATGGTGACAAATTGCACTGACATTTCCCAAAGACCTCCTGCTCTCTGTTGTCTTTGAATGAAAAATGACCAGAAGGTCAGAACTCAGGCATTGTAACTACTTATTATACAGTCTCTTACATTCTCTGTGTTCCTTCTATAGAAAATGTATAGAAATCAATACAGGGAATAGAATCAGGCTTTGTATATAATTGGAACATTTAAACTCTATATTTTCTAGTTTTGCAAGTCCAAACAAAATATAAAGAAAAACTCACTTTGAATCTCTGTTTTTCCAGGTTTCTTCTCCCCTGGCTTTGTAGGACCACCTGTTTGAACTGAATCAAAACTACATTATAACAAAGGAAATGACCCCAAACTTATAATTCATAAAAGTAGAAAAAACATATTTTTCTTTTATATTGTATTTCAAATGCTTGGCTATGCCTAACTAGTCAGATTTCCAAAACTAATTTCCTTGTAAGAGGCCAGGCAAATAGCTCAGTGTTGATAAAGTGCTGTCACATTGGGGAGATCCAGGCTCAGTGGGAGACTACACAGCCAAGAAAAGGTGGAGAGCAACTGAGGATGACCCCTAGTATCAATATCTGGCCTGTACACACACACACACACACACACACACACACATATACACACATACATACACACACATACACACATACACACATACACACACATATACATACATGCACATACACACACATACACATACACACACATACACACACATATACACACATACACATACACACACATACACACACATCCATACACACATAAACACACATACACACATGCACACACACATACACATATACACACTGTATGCCCACACACATATAAATATGCATACACATATATACATGCAAAAAAGAATATTTGCCAATAAATTATTTTACTAAGATTTTATAGAGATTTTAAGCAGGCTCTGTTGCCTTGAAATATTAATGTTTAAAATAATTTTCATTCAGAACATTTCTGCTGAAGTTGAAGGTGAGAAATCAGAAATGAATTATTCATATCCACTAATAATGAGGAACAAAGAAAGAATAATTAGTGCTGATACAACTATATTAAAAACAAATCTAGAGTTAGAAAAACCATTTGCAGAATAAGAAATATATAAAAGTACATAGATCGTATGTGTGTGCTTACTTGTTAATTGGCCTATAACTGGCACACTTTCTTCCACTTCACTATAGGCTGTTATGGTCACCACATACTCTATTTCAGGTATAAGGTCTGATAATAAAGTTTCAGTGGTACTAGCCGCAAGGGTAAATTCCTTAGTTGGCCCATCTAGAAATATAAAAAGGAAAAATTTTAGACCACAAAACCTTTTTCAAGTATGACACAACTGAATATATTACAATTCCCCAAATGTGAAATTTTTAATATGTGCACTGAGGGCATTCAAACATTATCTATAACTTTAGAAACAAAGACCTTGCATTCTAGAAATTCAATAAATGTGCTGACGTGGCCTCTATTTGAAAATCATAGTCAATATTTTTAAAGGCTCAAGATTCTTCTAAATTGAAATATGCCAGAATATCAAACCAAAAATCTCTCATTGTTTTTGAAGACGACCCCTAGCACAAATAACAAAATATAAATAACAAAAATAAATCAATAAATTAGATATAAAAGAGAAAATAATTTAACTTTACATTATACATTGGATGAGAGTAGACAGAGAAAGAAGGTCAGCTTGGCTAAAACAAGACTCTGCCTCAAAACAAACAAAAAGCCAAAGAACGCCTTTAATCCCAACACTCAGGAGGCAGAGGCAGGAGGATTGCTATGAGTTCGAAGCCAGCCTGAGACTACATGTGAATCCCAGGTCAGCCTGGGCTGGAGTGAGACCTTGCCTCAAAAAAAAAAGAAAAGAAAGAAAAGAAAAGAAAAGAAAGAAAGAAACCTTCCTGATGACTAAGCATTTTAAACCACTGGTATTCTTAAATCAAACCTGAAGATGAGTAAATACACTCATCAACAGTAGTGATATCATCATTTTCCCTCTCAGCCAATGAAGACTTCTTCCCACTTGGCCAAAGAAAGTGATGTTTTCCCTTTCCATTAGGAACTAAAAGTGAAGCAATGGACATTTGTTCTCCACACTTGAATAGCATGGCTAAATCTGTAGGTAACACATTAAAATAACCAAAACAAGCTTTGCTTTGGCTTGAGTTTCTAGGCTCCAGATTCCTCCAGCCAAGTAAACTCACATCTTCCACCATTGCCACTCATTATTCTCCTAAATAACGCTTCTTGAGTCTTAAAATGTGTAGGACACTGGATAAAGTCGAACAATTCACTTTATCACTGGGTCCTTTAAATATGGAAAATATTCAGCACTTGAAGAAGAAAGTCAAGGAATGAGAGTTTTATTTTATAAAATCAAAGATTGCAAGCAATATCCTGACCAGGTAAAAGGTAAACGTCAATTTTTAATAAGAGCAACTTAGCTCAGCAAGCCATGCCTAAAGTCCACCAGCACAAACACGGAGCAGAAGGTCCTGGGATAGAAGCCTGTAGCCCTTAGTCCAACAAATACCTGGTGACATTGGCCAGTCCCTCTCACTTGCTAACTCGTGCCTCCCCCGTGAGGAGTCAGCAGCCAAGGAGGACAGAGGAAGTCTCTGTCCTAAAACCCCAACATGCTGACATTTACCTGTGGTAGAGTCCACGGTTATTCTGTAACCCACAATTGGATCAGCTGGCCTCTCCCATGACATATGAACAGTATTTTCATCTATAATTTTAAAATTCAAGTCGGAAGGTGGATCAACTGCAAAAAAAGAGAGTTGACGTTACTCACATTTTCCATTGTCACAAAACGTAATGCAATTAGTGAAGAAAATGCTGAGCAAAGCTTACTAAATAAAGTTGTCTTTGCATAAATTTGTTTCCAACAAATATAAAAGATATCTTGTTGGATAAGAATAAAATTAAAAGCTGACAAGATGTGACAAAACATGAGAAAGCATACATATTGCAGGAGACAGCACAAAACGCTTGATTCTTAAGTTGCTAGGTCATTCAAGAATGGCAGCAAAATCAAGCATACTAGAAACATGTCTGGATACAAGTACAATGAGTCACATGGAATAACCACATATGCAAACAATTCACATCACAATCAAAGGAAATTCAATGCATGCTGAGTGCATCTGAACATGCGTGCCAGCTCACAACCTGCTTGCAACCATAGAAGTTCATTCAGAACACTGACATACTTTGTCTTCATGTGGAAAGAAATCAATGATGATTTTGGCTCACTCTCTGCATTATTGCCTTGTTGTTAATTATTGTCTGGTAAATCTCTATCTGTGGCAGAGGTTTAAAAACTGCATTGTAATAAGAAGGAAAAGTTGTGGGAAAATTAGTTGTGTTTCACAGGGAAATATACATTTAAATGTATATTCAAATTAATACGTAAGCAAATACTGAAAAATAAGGTGCTAAGAATTTATGAGTATATACAGTGATGTAAGTGTCGTTCACTAATATTCTGCCTGTTTGCACCACCTTGCTGTGTTTCCAAGGTGTAAACCCACACGTATTTCCTTTGCAGCAGGTATATTCCATACTAGAAGTAGCATTTTAAGATAAAATGCCAGTATGGCTTTTTACAAAACAACGGTTAATTATGAAAAGAAAACATCAATGTGTATTTACGGACACTTATTCACAGAACTTAAAGGAAACGGTGAAGAAAGGTCAGCGACTGGAAGACATGACTGTGTGTGAACTTGGAGAAGTGGATGGCACGAAGGGCTGAAGAGAAAAGAACGGTTTACGAACAGAACCCACAGCATCATGCATGTGTCAATGAAATGCCGCCTGGGTTTTAGTTCCCCACAGTGACAAAGCCTCCATGTACAGTAGTCATTACACAAAGACATCTCCGAAATATTTTATAATGATATTCTCCCTACAGTGCTCGTGCTGCTCATGCAGATGTGCTGACTCACTGTCAGTGCATGGCTGATGCGTTCAGAATGATCGCCCTCAAAGCAAGTCAACCAAGAAGACGGCTTCCACCCACACTCTTCTTCCAACGCTTTACTCTGCAAGTACGCTTTGTGAGTGAGAACTTTGTATCATCTCCTTTTTGATTTTGATGGAGGTCCATTGGAATGCCGTGATAGCTTTAGACAAGTCAGAATTTAACTAGGATTAATGATTTATAGAACATTAATAGAGCACCTTTCAAGGAAAATAGAGCAAATCGAGCAAAGACTTGCTTCAGTGAATTGCTGCTTCCAACTTAGGAGATGGCTTTATTCTTATTGTTCATACTAGTGTAAGAATGAATGTTACTTTCTGACTATCCATCCACAGGCAGTGAGATTAGACTATTAATTTATATTCATACGTTAATTATTCAGCATTCCTGTGTGGAATATTGCAAGGTTCAGATGAAGTCATCACTGATTTTAACCAGCATGCAACAGATGTTAATCGAACAACAGGTATTAAGAATATCATTATAAAATATTGATGACTAGCAATGGCTCAGGACAAATTTAATGCAAAGGCAGACACAATTGGCCTGAGCATGCTTTTTTTTAAAAAAAATGAGTACATGGAAAAACAGTACCACCAACCTTGGAAGGAAATTGACCTGAAGCAGCGGACACTAGGTTAAAGCTGCTGCAGGTCAGCAGCGGCCCACCTTGTTGATATCCAAATGACCAGGATTCCAGATAGACTGAAAAATTGACTGTGGGGAAAAGTCTTTAATATTTTAGAGGCTTTTAAGGTGCTATAGATACCCGGATGTGGTACTTGGAACTGAGAAGTAGCAACGCACAGCCAACATCATGTGAAACCCAGAGCCCACTCTGCCTGTCTTCTGGCTCATTTGACCCTACAGACAAGGCTTCCGGATTACCAGTCGATACCTAGTTTAACATTCTTTTATGGAAATATAGTAAGAAAGCAGGCATGAATGTGTCACCCAAATAGAAATCAATACATAATGTGTTTTGTTAATTTTAAAAATCTTTTACATAAATAATTTACAACCCCGATTGCACTCTCAGAGGCAAGGGGTTCCCCAAAACAAGGCTGCTGCCAGGATAGCTCAGAAACTGAATAGCATTCACAAATAGCCATAGATGGGAATCTGAGCCAAGAGAAATGAAACTGAAATTGTAAATAACAATTTTGTACAGGTTCAAAACTTTTGAATACTGATGGAGAAGCTACCATAGTTTTAAGTATTTGCAACTACTAGTTGAATTTCATACTTATGAATAAGGTTTTTTGTTATCAAAATATGGCAATGAGATTTCTATTACCCAAACTGGCAGGATTTAGGACATTGTAGAAATACCACATTATGTAAAATTCACTCACTGTCTTCTATATAATAAGCAGAGACATTGTCATTTTATATATTGCCTCTTTTCCATATGATAACCTAATAATGAGCCTTATTATCCCTGTTTTACAAATGAAACTGGAAAAAGGTTGTGCAGCTAACAGGTGACAACAGGTTTATTCTATAGTCTGTCTTCCGCCATACTAGATTAAGTGTGAAAGACACAAATATTTTGTCAAAAACTAACTTTAAAACTCAACATTTGGGCTGGAAAGATGGCTCATCAGCTAAGGCGCTGGCTTGTGGAGCCTGACGACCTGGGTTCAATTCCTCAGTACCCTTGTAAAGCCAGATGCACAAAGTGGCATATGGTCTGGAGTTCATTTGCAGAAGCTGTAGGTCCTGGCGTGCCCATTTTCTCTGTGTGTGTCTCCTCTCTCTCTCTCTCTCTCTCTCTCTCTCTCTCTCTCTCTCTCTCTCTCTCTCTGCTTGCAAATAAATAAATATTTTTTAAAACTCAACATTTATGTGAGTTCTAAAATATACACATACATATGTTTTTTATATTATTTGAAGAACCAATGTTGGCTAGTCAGTAATAAATATCTCTCCAATTCATATATAGGTAGAATTTGGCACATTAACCATATATCCTTGTTCAAGTAACTTTAAAACTAGATTGTCATAATTATATAAAGAAAAATGGTTGACTCCATTAAGGCACCCAACAAGAATCTCTATCCAAGAATGTACTACCCATGGCAGAAATTAGTAGACTTGTAAATGGATGGATGGATGGATGGGGGAAATACTCTGTTTCAATGGCCATGCATAACATTTTGCAAATAGAGCTAAAATCACACATTAAAATATCACTTGATGAATTAGTAGGGCCTTTAGTCTAGTGTTTATAACACTGAAAAATATATTATTCAGTGGTGGATACCTTTCGAAGAGTAATGTATTTGCTATATTCCTTCCAGAGACGTTAATTTAAGTAGTGTGTATTTAAGGATATTTACCATGCTATCAAAATTCATTTCAAAAAATAGTAGTTTCAAGCATAACATTCCAGATAAGCAATCAATTACTTTATATACATTACAAAATGTGCTCTCTCTTTAAACTGACTAGGTAACCAGTTGATAAATAAGGGAAGTCAGCCTATATTAGTAGTCCTGTGTCTTGCATGGAAACCTGTCACGTTAGATGACCAATTAAGTATTCAGGCTCTCTCATTTTCTCATTTGTAAAAAAAAAAAAAAAAAAAAAAAGGAGAATTAGAATAGATGGTGTCTAAGTTCTCAGGTTTTAAATTTCTGTAGCATGTTAGATATAGGATTATATATTAATTAGCCTCTTAATCAAGACACTTAAAGCTATGGCTTAAAATAACTATAAACTAATATTGAATTGTTTATTCTATTATAAACTATAAATAAGACTCGATAATATAATAAAATCTAGTATTTCACAAAATCTGTGTCCATCTCAAACTCAATTAATTAGAAAGATGCCCAACTGTGGGGGCCAATAACCTTCAAATGCAAAGTAAAGCTATCTAAAAACTCATTAACATATGATGTATGAACCCAGAATAATAAAAGTTTGGTCAACTCTCTTCTGTGGCTAAAAATTATATGTGCTAAAGGAAAAGCAACATTGCTCTTATTTCTGTAGACCACAATATAATAGTATGAAATATAATTTTTCATATAAATAGAAGAAAAACAATGGATCAAGGGTAGGGCCACTAGGTAAAAAGGGAATGCCAAAATCTTTTAATTAATATCAAAAAGATATTATGTTTTCAACATATAGTGCTTGCCAGCTGGCTGGATTCTTAAGGAGAACAGGAAACTCAAAAAAAAAAAGGAAGCATTAGGAAATGGCGAAGAAGCCATATGAGAAGAGAGCAGGCCCACACGTCATAGAAAAGAAAGAAGAGAAAGTACTGCGACTCGACCACTCAGATCAAAATGGCACAGTACCAAACTGAAGTGCATGTTGAAATTTTAAAATGCCTCCAACAAAAAGAGTTCAGGAAAAAAAGTCTGTTTTCTAGCTCAATGTCTCCAGAAAGGCTTTGGCTTCCGATTTTGCTAGCCCATCTCGGGCTCCTGGGGCCACTTAGTTGGTAGTTAACACCACAACTGTGCTGTCCAGCAAGAGAGCAACCAGCTCCATGTGGCTCTCAAGTACTTGAAATGTGTCCAGTGTTCCAAGTTTAAAATACACAACCGACTTCAAAACTGGAGAACAAAAATGCAAAATGGCTCACTAATAATTTTATACTGAGTACATGTTGAAACAATATTATGTTAAACATTTTGTAAAAATTAATTTTCTGTTCCTTTTTATTAGCTGAAATAGAAGGAAATTTTGTGACCTATGTGGCTTGCATTTGTGACTCATTTTTCTATTTGGCAGTGCCAAACTAGAAGACAAGTCCAAAATAAAACAGAATCTCATTAAAATATACTGATCTAGGGGGATAGGAGACAAGAGAAGACACAGCTTAAGATAAAACAAGAGAAATATGGGTCTTGAGAGACTGCTCAGTGGTTAAAGGTGCCTGCTTCCTTACAAAGCCAGCCAGTTCTGGTTGGATCCCCAGCTCCCATCTGAAGACACACTAAGTGGTCCATGTGTCTGGAGTTCATTTACATTGGCAAGAGGCCCTGGTGCACCTGCTCGCTCTCTCTCTCTCTTTCTCTCTCCCTCTCTCTCTCACACACACAAATAAATAAATAAATAATATTATTAAAAACATATGGAAATAGTCAGAAAGGTTAGTAGAATGCCCTTTAAAACTGCAGTTACTAACTAGCTATGATACAATTCAGAATTGACTCTCTTCCACTTAATTTCAAACATAACTCTTTTCCTAAGAACTTTCAAATCTTTTATTTTCAAAAGCTCTTCTCTTGTTTTTATTTATTCGTGTGTGGTGTGAATGTCTACATGTGTGTGAATGTGTGTGTGGTATGCATGTGTGTGAATGTTTATCTGTGTGTGGATACGCAGGTGTGAATGCACCTGTCAGTTTCGAGGCAGCCAGAGGACAGACGCCCTTGGGTGTTTTCCTCAGGAACATCTGAGACATTGGCCTGGAGCTTCAGGGATTCTCTTGTCTCCACTTCCTCAGTTATGAGATCATAGGTCTGGCCAACTTGCCTGGCATTTTCATGGGAACTGAGGATAGAACTCAGGTCTTCATGTTTGCAGACGGGCACTTTACCCACTGAGCCCTACAAATAACTATCGGCTTAATGAGCAAAAATGTGCCAGTTCGGTGCATTATCTAAAAATACCTTTAGTAGCAATGCTTCCAGGGGTTCCTAAAACAGAATTCCTTCCTAAGAATGACAGGGGAGGGATGACCAAGAGGCGACCTCAGGGCAGCCTGCAGTCACAGAATACTCATGGGGAAGTGTGGAGACATGGCATTGACCTTCTGAACATGCGTACATTTTGGACTCTCTAGGCTTTTCCTAATCTTAATTCTCTGTAGCGGCCGTTTTGAAGTAGAACGTTCTCTAAAAGCTCTGCACTGCCATGAAACTCCCTTTTGCACCTGTTCTGGTACAGCTCACCCTGAACGTCCAGAGCTGTGGCCTGCAGAAGCCACTTTGTCAAGGACACTTGTAATATTTTTAAAAGGTGTCTTCCATAACATTAACCCATTTACTTTGCAGAATAATAATTCTAATTTTCCGGGTCTCCAGTGAAAATTGAGGAAAGGTCTGTGGAGGTGGCTTCCAGGGGGGCCGCTGAAGCATTAAAGCAATGCCACCAAAACAATAAAGTTAGGTTGAAAGTCTCGTAAGAGCCCTTCATTTTCTAGAGGACAAGACCGCACAGCCAGGCTGCTGTGGAGGCCCGTGGCAGAGGCCCATGGAAGAGGTCAGAGGCGGCCAGGTCTCCCTGGGCCAGGCAGAAGCTCCCTCGGGAAGGGATGTCCTGCTCCTCCTCCTCTGGGGCTGGAACCCTGGCCCAGAGCCAGCCTGTCTGCGCTGGGTTGTTCTGGGACACAGAGACAGCAGAGTCCCTAGGTCGACTGGACAGCCCGGGAGTGGGGGGCCATCTCTGCTGGTCATCCCTTCCCTTGGCCAAGTGACTGCAGCTCCTTCCAAGGCCACAGTCCTCCACCTAGCCAACGAGGCTCCCCACAACAAACGCAGACCACAGAGCTGGCACTGGTGCAGTCTTTTATTTCCTCTTGTCCTCAAGGTCACAGTCCCGACCCAGGTGGTCAGCTGGTCAGCGGCTGAGAAGAACGCTGGTGTTGGCGCTGGAAGCTCCTGGAGCCCAGGGGTCCTCTGGGGTCTCGTCCTCTGGGCATGCGTCGTGCAGGGGGCAGTGTGGACAGCACACCGCAGAAACAAGCACAGAGGTCACACAGCACTGTACAGAAGAGACTCGGCACAGTACAAGGACTGGCCCTAGAGCTGGGAAGTAGACGCACCTCAGAAGAAGGTGTTTCCCAGGAGAAGAGGCACCAGCAGAGACAGCACTGAGTGCAGAGGAAACAGAAAGCGCCACAGAGGCAAGGAAGAAGAGCTTTTTGCTTTTCCTTTCTCGAATTCTGCAGTGTCACTTGCCAAGGAGGAAAGAGAAAACTTTACCTTCTGCCTCAATAGAAGACAGGAGTAGGGCCACACCCAGGGCTGTGAGCGCTGGGGACATCCTGGGCTGCATGGTGGCCGAGCTCAGGGCCTCATGAAGAGATGGATCTGCAGGAGGAAGCAGGGACCACATCAGAGCGCCATCTGAGCAGGCCTGGAGCGGTTGAGAAGGGGCCTGGACATGGCCCACAACCCACCCAGCACAGACCTCAGAACCACAAAGCCAGCCCAGCACATAATGGAGCTATTGTGGAACCATGAAGTCATGTTCATCGAATAGGCTTAATCACGGCACTACGAGGGAGTGTAAAGAAGGTCTTGTTTCCCTGGGCAGTAGTCTCTGAAAAGCCTGACTCCATCTCACCAGGATGAATGCTAATTTAGAGGTCATTTTATCCCTGACTCAAGCAAACGTCTCTTCCAGCTGTGGACTCCATCTGGGCTTTTTTCTAGCTGCTGAACTCTTTAGGTAACTGTCTTAGTCTCCAGGTAATTTGGAAAAGTATAATAAACCTCTTTTATTCTATTTTCCTCATTTTATCCCGCCTACAAATATGCGGGCCTTTAAGGTCCGAAATGGATTACACAGGAATCTGTAAGTCCCAGCTGAAATCTGACCTTCCTGCTCACCATGCTGTTTTCACATTACCAAAGAAAAGATGTTGGGGAGAGAGGACTCTAAAGTTCCCTTAGTGTGCATTTTAGACCCAAGGCAGCAGAAGAAGCAATGTCTCCAGTGATGTGGTTCAAACTCTGGGGAATAATCCGTGTTTGCATCCACCACGGAAGGTTACAGTTACGTGTGCTAGGAAAGAATATGCTCTACCCTGCTTATTTCTGATTTTGTAACCAGATTGTTAAATCCTTAAAAAAAAAGAGTCTCATATTTCATCTCTCCCAACACACAGTAGGTCTCTAATCAGCAGAATGGGATCTCCTAAAATACTCAAATCTAGAGATAAAAGCAATGAACATGAGGGGAAAAACACAGAGTTGGCCTTGAGATGCACAAAGGAGACCACACAAAAGGCCTCAGGAAGAAGGAAGGGCGGGAGTCCTGGTGCTTGCAAAGCCAGAAACAAATCAAAAGTTGAGGTCTTCTTGGGAAGTGAACTGACAATCGCCAGCTATGTCTTTTCAAATTATTGCCACAATGCCTTCCGGCAGCTTTCCTTGCCTGGGTGTAAATTGCTTTTTTTTTCCCAATGTCCGATGAACATGTGAGCCAAACTTCCCAGAGCTCCCTTGTATAAAGCCAAGATTAAAATTTTGGCATTGCTCTGGGGATGCAAAGATTTCTGTTTTTACTGTCGTTATGGTAATTGTTTGCAAATAAGGTCTCACCTAGCCCAGGCTGGCTCAATTCCCTGCGCAGCAAGGATGACCTTAAACTCCAGTTCTTTTTTCTGCCTCCGGAGGGGTAGGATGACACTGTGCCTCACCACGCCCAGTTTATGGGGTCCCGGGGCCTGATCCAGCCCTTCATGTATGCTAGGCAAGCACTCGACCTTTTCTTGGTAATTCACAATTATGACATTTCTAACCCTCCCCTTTACTCATTTCAAAAGCGAGAGGTGAAACTGGCCCTCTGTTCCTGTCACCTCACATTAACTTTTGTAACTCAGCAGTCGTTTGTAAAAAATTAAAGGCTCACAATCCACCCTTGAAAAGCTGTGCGAAGATTTTTAATTTTATGGATTGCTTTGTGGTACAAAACCTGAGGTTCCGAAGTGCTTTTCTGGGTCCGGAGTGCCACCTATCGGCCGTGGGACTCGGCCTCAAGAGTGAATCACCTCATTAGGGTATCTGAACACACTCATCTTAGCCACTCAGGAATTCCGTCCATATATGTTTAAAAAAAGAGATTTTTCTCCCTCCATTTTAGCCAAAACATTTATCTGAATGCTTAGCAACACTTCATTGAGCATTCTCAGACATAAATGTCTGGAAGTGGCCGTCCCTACGTGGCAGCAAGGCCCCCTCCTTGACTCTCATGAATGAAAATGAGTCAGTCTGGGGGGTGGGGGCGCCCTGGGAACTGGTGTTCTCCGGAAAACTCGCCCCTCCCCCACAACCTTCTGGAAGAGGCCAGGTCCCAACTCTCTCATGGAGTTCACACACACGCGCGCGTTCGCAGAGCCTTCCTAGAGCCGCCCACTGCAACCTTACTTAGCCATGAAGAGCTTAGCTCTCTTTCTTCCCCCGTCCCTCCCCAGGACTCTTTAGAAGGGGGGGATCCCAAAGAGCCGAGAACTGGGAGGGGAGAGCTCCAGAGAACCGGTATGGGGTCCAGTCCGTCCCCAGGGTTCAGATCCTGCTCTGTCCCTCGTCTCCCGCCTGGCTCTAGGATTTGAGGAAAAGCCACTTCAGAAGTCCCAGGAACCCAGGGCAGGAGGGACAGAGAGGAGACTTCAGAAACTGCAAAAATATTGTCCACGAATAAGTCCTCTACAGAGTTCCACCAGCCCAGATATTTGGAAAAGCAGAAGTGGAACACTCCACCAGGCGCGTGCTGAGATGTGCGCGTGGACACACGAGCGCACACACATGCAAGTGCGCACGGACACACGAGCGCACACACATGCCAGGGCGCACACACACGAGCGCACACACGCCCAGCCTCGACGAGCTGCGGAGCTCTCGGCGGCCCTCCAGGGGCTTCTGCCCCGGGCATCACTAAGCCGTCTTCCCAAGGCCCCTTGCACACACCCTGGCAAAGCCGCGGTACCCAGTCCACAGCTCACGGAAAGCCACCGCGCGTATAGCTGAACCCCTCTCCGTAGGAACCTCCTGCTTGGCCGGGAGCAGCCACGTCTCCTTCTCCCGGGAACCCCCAAATAAACCAGAACCCCTGGGCGGCTCCTCGGTGCCGCGCCAGGTGCCGGGAGGGAGCGCCTGGCCCCGGAGGTCTTTGGGCGACAGTGACAGGAGCCAAACTGACCTGAGGTGGCGGCGACAGCGGCTTCCCGGGTCCCAGCGGCCGGGTCGGCGGGCGGGCGGGCGGGCGGGCGGGCGGCGCTGCGCCCGAGCACCTGGCGGCGGGACGCGGCGGGACGAGGCCCGGGAGGAGCGCGGCCGGGACGCGGCGTCTGCGGCGCCTCGCCTTCGCCGAGTGGGACGGGAGTCCGCGCCGCGGGCTACTTAATAGAGGGCTGTTCCCGGCGCTCAGTTTACTCGGTTACGAAACGCCTGGGAAGGTGGAAGGCTGCCACGGGTGATGTAGGCTCGTCCGGCGGTGAAGGAGGTCTCCTTTTGGGAACGTGTGCATACTTCGAGCATTCCTGCGGCGTGAGGTGGCGATCGCCGTCGTAGCGGTGGCCGCCGGGGGCGGGGGAGGGGACGGCCGCAGCCGGGTCCGCTGCCAAGGAAGCCGCGGCTCCTCCGCCGGCGGCCGCCTGGGGGGCTCGGGTTTCCCTAGGCGTGCGGTTTCTTTAATAGATTCGTTTTTTCTAAATGAAGAGCAATGGGGAAGAGGCCACGCGGTTCTTACTTTCAGACCCAGGGCGCGTAGCCTGGTCCCTGGCACGCCGGCCCAGCCCCACCTCCACCTTCCTCCCCCTCCGTCCTAAGGGCACTAAAACCGATTTACAAGCTTTCCATTAACTAACTGTCTGTGCTCGCGGCGGGTCTTCTGTCTTTCTCAAACTCAAAGCCGCGATTGGAAACCCGGAGAGCCGGAGACTGCCTGCCTTTCCCAGGCCTGTCTCCCCGTCCCAAGCTTAGGGGTGGGAATGGGGGCCTAGATCTGAGTCTGGAGAGAGGAAGAGGAGAACTAAGGAGGACACGGGAATTCCTCGCTCAGTTGGGAAGAAAACCTGGGCTGAGTAGGGACGAAGACTGACGGCTCTGCTTTTAAAAATTCCTCGAGGTGAAAAGGCCGTAGAGGAACCGATTGAAAGCCCAAACACACACACACACACACACACACCCGACCTTCTGCCAGCGCCGTCACCTCTTTCTGCAGCTCCTCGGCTCCCGGAACCCCACCCCTTGGCCCCGAGTGGGATTCGGGCCCTCGGGGTTTCCAAGTGGTACTAGACGCCAGCAGTCACACGACGGTATCAAAAAGGCGCTACAAGAGAGGCTCTGGTCACACACGTCCGTGTGCCCAGATCCGGCCTCTAGACGCCCTGCCTGAGCGAGGGGTTTGGGGAAGGGGTGCTCGGAGGACAGCAGCTCCGAGCGGAGCGAACGCAGGCCGCGTCTCCGGTAAACCTTGCTTTCCGGTTCGATCTCTGCCCAGCGACCTTCCCTCCACCAGGCACCGTAGCCTTTAAAGCCATCCCGACTTCTAGGCGCTCTTCCCGTCCCTCCAGCCCTTGGCCCCACGCACAGACGGCCTCCAGCCAGAGCCGAGGGAAGCCAGCGGGAAGGCTGGAAGCGCGGAGCCCAAAAATGCGCATTCCCCAGCACGCGGCCCACTCGAAGTCCTGCGGAGCCACTTACACAAAGAGCCACACAGCGCGCAGGCTCTCCGGACGCCTGAGGGCGTCTGGAGGACGGAGTCACCAACGGGGCCCAGCAGCTGGTGTGGCCCAGGCCCTCGGGGAGTGGACCCCGGCTCACGAACCTGCGCTGCACCGGTACCCACGCACAACACACACACACACACACACACACACACACACACGGAACCGACTCCATCCTGGTTCACAGACGCGGGTGGGTAAGCGGCAAACACAAGGACGGGGGAATCAGAGAAGCCCCCAGCATCGGCGCAGTTCAGCCCAAGGCCTGCATCCACCCCAGAATCCTTGGGGACAAAAGGGACCAGGACACCCCCTCTGTAAAAAAGGAAACCTGCGTAGCACGCCAGTCTGGGTTATCTGAGGTTGGCATTGCGCCCGCAGAGTTTTCTCTTTAACTATGCTTTCTATTTTTAAGTACTTTTTGTTTATTTGAGAGAGAGAGAGAGAGAGAGAGAGAGAGAGAGAGAGAGAGAGAGAGAGAGAGAGAGAGAGAGAATAGATGCACCAGGGCCTCCAGCCACAGCAAAAGAACTCCAAACACGTGCTCCTCGTGCATCTGGCTTTACGTGTGTACTGGGGAATCGAACCAGGGTCCTTAGACTTTGCAGGCAAAGTCCTTAACTACTGAGCTAAAGAGGTATTCTTATTTTTAATGTGATGGCGAAGTTACATGCTGACTGGGGACATGGCCTGTAAGTTTGGGTGTTAATTTTTTCCCAGTGGCTCATGTCGCGAGTCAGAGTCCCCCTGCGGATGAAGGGTGTCTCTGGCTATCGATGGGCTCCTGGAAGGAGACTGGGTGAGATCAGCACGCTTCGCGCACATCTCCAAGCAAGCAGCGAGCAGGCCCGTGGAAACTTTTGCGCTAGGTGTTCTGGGATGGAATGCGCTGGGGAACCCTTGGCACAAAGACGTGCAGGGAACACAACCCGGCAGTGCAAAAGCCTCTCTTCCCACAAGAAAACGCTCCCTGCGCAAAACTTCAGGACCGAAGCCCGGGCACAAAGTGACCCCAGCGCGCGCGCGCCGGCCGGGCCGCAGGGGGCTCGGGTCTCGCCGCCCCTCGGGACCCGCTGAGCCGGCGCGTCCACCCCGCGCGCCCTCCCCGGGGCTCCCACCTCTTCTCCCTCCGAGGCCTGCGCTCCCGACGGCTCCCGGCCCCATTCCTGCTCCCACAGCACCGCCCCGCGGCCGTCTGCAGGAGGACGAAGCTGCTCTAGAGAGCTGACCGTAGTTGGCTCCTGGGACGGCGAGGAGAGCCAGGGATGGGCGGTAGGACATGGGCTTCTTGGTGCCCCGTAAATGGAAATGTTTGCCCCAAAGCTGTGAGGCTCGCGACCAAGGTACAGGGGCTAATCATCGGGATGGAGCTAGACTCCAGTCCAAAGGTGACCTTGTAGAAACAGACTCCCTGGAGACTGCTCAGCTCAGCCAAGTTTTGCTCCCATTGCGAATTCTGGATGACCCACCTCATGAGGAGATCAGGAGAGACTCAGGGAAACTCGGGCTGTACATACACCTACCCAACTGCGAGGGCTGTTTGTGGGCACACACACACACACACACACACACACACACGCGCGCGCGCGCGCGCGCGCGCGCACACACACACACACACACACACACACACACGCACACGCACGCGCACACACAGGCTTTTTGACATAAGGGTATGGAAAGAGGTGAAAGGAGAGAAGCTGCCCAGCCAGAAAGACTCAAAAACAGTGTCTGGCTGCTCTTTAGTTAGCTCTTTAATTAGCTCCTTCTGTGTACCAAAGACTTGCTCAGAGCTATCAAATCTTTCCCTCAAAACCCTGTCAAATAACACTTGGGACACCTGAAGCAACATCACATGAACTTCATATGACAGTCTCCTGAGAGAGTGTGCACTCAGAGAGAAGAGCATTTAAAGGGAGGCATAGTCAGCAATCACCCTCTCTCCCTAGCAAAGACCCCTAAAGCCGTCCTCAAAGCGGGCTACAGGGCTCACTGCACTCCTCTCTTCACGGCAGGCTCTGCTTCTTCAGAGACTCAATAATGCCACAGGCTCTGGGTACTTTGTCCAGTGCCACTTGCCCTGACGCAGCCTTCCCCTCCACAGTGTGAGCAGTATTGGAGCAGAAAGCAGAAACTTCATTATATTTATGCTACCATGAAGGGACAGCTCAAACTTCGGGTGTCCTCAAACACTACGGCCATAGAGGAAACTGATGTCTTCAGAAGGCTGAGTGGATGTCCCAGTGGATAACGCACTTACTCCCAAGCCTGAGGATCTGAGTTTGAATGCCCAGAACCCAAGTAAAACCAATGCTACAGCATCAGCATCTGCAGCCCCGGTGCATCTGTGGTGTGGAGGGAGGTGGAGACAGGAGAATCCCCAGAGGCTCCAGGCCAGCTAACAGCAGTGAACCTGGCACACACACGCCTTCACTGACACAAATATGTACACACGCAAATAAATAAAAATACTGCACCCACATGCAACATTTTCTTAGGAGGAACCTTTTAGTTTTATTAAACGTCAAATGTTGTCAGACATGGTGGTGCACACCTTTAATTTCACCACTCTGGATCCAGAGGCCAGCCTGAGACTATATAGTGAATTCCCTGTAAGCCTGGGCTAGACCAAGACCCTACCTCCAAAAAGAAATAGTCATATTAAGTGCTGCTGCTAGGAACTGACTTTTCAATCCGCTTTGATCTCCTTGAGCAAATGTAACAGGTAATGGAGTAATGGAGAAGCACTCGCCCAGAAGCAGCTTGTGGGAGAAAAGGGTGTGTTTGGGGACTACAGATTCCAGGGGAAACCTCAAGGTGGTGGAAGAAGTTAGGGCACTCCAGCCCCATCCACAGCAGAGACAACAGCCAGCATCTGGAAGCAGGACCGCCAGAGCTCAAACTGGCTCTCCACACACCTAGTAAGGCTGGACTCAAGACCCACCCCAGTGACACAGCTCTTCAGCAGGACGCCATTGGCTGAAGACGAGGTAGGAGGCGTAATCAAAAATACCTGAGGCCGTGGGGCATACACATTAAAAACCACCAGTGTTCAGAAAGCAACCATCTGCTTCCTTCATTCCCAGAGGGATCGATAGTGCCTCCCTTACCCACATTGAGACCTAAAATCTATTGGATTTGTAGCTGTCAGAGTTACATTTGCTACTCCATACCCCGACGTTCTTGGAGTGTTGCCTGCCAAGTCGCCAAAGCCGACAGGATTCTGGAATGCTCCTTAAACTACCGTGGTGTGTGCCCTCTACTGGAGAAGAGGGGAAACATGGCTATTACCTGGTCAGATTCAAGGTTTCATCACTTGTTTTATCCTGAGAATTCATTCAGAAATGCTCTTCCTCTGGAGCTATAGGTTATGTTTAAGGGCAAACCAAAAGAAACTCTGTTCCTACGCAACTTAAGTGTAGTAGCAAAGACCAGAAATGAACGCTTGTGAAAGTCAGACTCAGGAGAGGACTTCAGATAGGATGTAACTGAAAGATAAGGAACCAAAGTGGAAAGGATTTGGAGATCAGGACACAAGCTAGATGCCACCCGGGGGAGCAGTCATCTCCCCGGGTTAGGGAATGTTCTACAGGGAGGAAAATGACACTTTCTGCTCAAATGACAAGGAAAAGTGGGAGAAAGGTGGAAAAGAGTACATTGTCATGAAAGAAAAATCTATAAGCTGTAAAAGCTTATTATTATTATTATTATCAAAAGGGCTGGGGAGATGTCTCAGCAGTTAAGGTGCTTACCACAAAGCCTAATAACCCAGGTTCAGTGCGTCAACGTCCATGTAAAGCCAGATGTGCAGTGGCCCATGAATCTGGAGTTTGCTTGCAGTGGCCAGAGGCCCTGGGTGCCCATTCTCTCTATCTCTCAATCTCTCTTCTATCTCTCTCTATCTCTCTCTCTGCTCACATATAAAGAAATATATATATTTTTAAAGAACTACAAAGGGAGGCTGGGGAGATGGTTTGGCATTTAAAGGTGCTTGCTTGCAAAGCCTTCAGGCCTGGTGTTTGATTCCCCTGTACCTATGTAAAGCCAGATGCACAGTGTGGTGCAGGCACCTGGAGTTTGCAGCAACAAGAAGCCCTGACACACCAATTCTCCCTGCTCTCTCAAATAAGTCATTTTTTAAAGAACTACAAAGGACTCGAGATTTTCATTTCCCTCGAAAACTAGCAAGTGAATCTGACCATTTTGTGGCTGCTGGCAGAACTCACACGAGACCAGACAAAGGACTTTGCCATGCCCGGAATAGCACTGGTCACTGGGTCCTACCAGTCAGCAGAAGACCCTTACATGGGCAGGGGGTTGCCTTCCAGAGACAGAATCTGAGCTAGGGATCTTTATTAAGGGCAATAAGCTTGCCTGGCCTTTGCTCTCGAAGGACACCCTGTCCTTCCTGTACTGGACAAGCATGCCCTTTGCTCTGCAGACGGCATTCCAGAACTGCGATGATGAAAACACCCTTGAGGAGGAGCATGGCTAAAGGCAGGTCCTTCGACTTAACATGCACGCAGAAATACGAGAAGCCCATGGAGAAAGGTCTTCCACTGGTAGGCTGTTGGGAGTCTGGGGAAGGGAGAAGGTATTTTATGTTATATTGCAGGAGCTCCTGAAGAATTTCTGGAGAAGGAAAACACTAAATGGCCAGCAGTGAGCATTTCAAACACAAAGGTCAAAGTAAGAGAGTAAAAAGGCATCCAAGGGCAGAAAATGTCTTGGGCAACTAAGGAAGCAGAAGGTTTGTGGCTGGACAAGTAATGGGTCTTGAAATAACTAAGGATCTGGAATTTAATCCCTGAATACAGTCACAACTCTACAGAACACCACCTCAACCCTGTGCTACATCAAATACCTTAGACACGTCGGCCGATGAAACCATTTTGATTATCTGCCATAGATGAAGGATTTGAGGCTCGGAGGAGGCTAGTGATTCACTAGTGAGTTTTGGAACACGATCTGACCTTAGCTGACATCTGGCCGACGCCATAGTAATTCCATTATTTTTAAATAAATGATTTGTTAAGCATGGGAATGATAAGGTGTGTGTGTGTGTGTGTGTGTGTGTGTGTGTGTGTGTGTGTGTGTGTGTGAGAGAGAGAGAGAGAGAGAGAGAGAGAGAGAGAGATGTGGCATGTAATGTGCAGTGTGGTATGGTGTGGTGTATGTATCTACCTGTGTATCTATGGGCTGGTTCGTGGCTCACTTGTGGTGGCCACAGGGGAACGTGGGGTGTCCTGCTGCATCACTCTTCCACCTGCTCTTACTTGACCCTAAGTATCTTACTGATCTCAGAGCTTGCTGGGTTTTTTTTAATACTTTATTTATTTATTTATTTGAGAGTGAGAGAGAGAGAAAGCGGCAGAGAGAGAGAGAGAATGGGCATGCCAGGGCCTCCAGACACTGCAAACGAACTCCAGACACATGCACCACCTTGAGCTTCTGGCTTTACATAGGTACTGAGGAATCAAACTCAGGTCCTTCTACTTTGCAGGCAGACACCGTAACCACTGAGCCGTCTCTCCAGCCCCAGTGTTTGCTGTTTTTTCTCGAGTTCTGGCAACTCACCCAGCTCCCCTAAGGGACTCTGGTAACAGATATGTGTAGCCACAACCAGGTGTTTATGTGGGTCCTGGGGATCGAGCTCCAGCATTTTCTGAGGCCTCTTCAGACCTTTATATTTGCACAAGAAGTACTCTTAAATGCTGACCATCTCTCTAGTCTAACTAATATTTTTATGTATTCATTTATTTACTTACTTATTATGTGCAAGTAGAGAGACAGAGGGAGAGAGAAGGAATGGGCACACCAGGGCCTCTTGCCACTGCAAACTGGCTTTACCTGAGTGGAGAATGAACCTGGCGATCAGGTAAGCAAGCACTGAACACTCTTCCCAGCCCCTGTTTAAAAAAAAAAAAATCTTGTTTAAAAAAAAAAAGTCCAACCTAGCAACCAGGTTCATGGCTGGGAATACAGCCTGCCAGCAAGAAAACAATTAAAGGAAGGAGTACCAGGGTCCATGTAAGAATGAGGGTCCCACATCAAACATGGGGTTCACAGAAGAAACACAAAGTTAGGGATGACTGGCTTCCCTGGGCATGGAAGCACAGGCCCGTGATCCCAGCACTCAGAGGAGGAGCAGGAGAATCCCAAGCCTAAGACCATCCTGGACTATGTAGTGAGTTCTAGACCAGCCTCTGCTACATATAAGACCCTGTTTCACAGCCTTAATACTCACCCACCACGACTCAGGGAACTGAGCGGAAGAGGGGGCGGAAAGATTGTGAGAGCCGTGGTGGGGGAGAATATCAGAGACTTGGCAACCCTCAGTAACAACACACTTGGGCCAGGAGAACCCGGCTGAAGACTGGGCTCTCCATGGTCCCCTACCACAAAGACTGATCCAGACGGCCCACGGAGGAGGATATCCAGCTGACTGGGGATGGGGAGGGGGGCAATGAGGAATTGGGGATAACAACTCATTGTTGGCCCACTAAACAATGTAACACATTATGGACAATAAAAAAAAAGACCCTGTTTCAAAAACAGAACAGTGGGGTCTGGAGAGATGACTCACCATTTAAAGGTGCTTGTTTGCAAAGTTTGATTCCCAGTATCCATGTAAAGCCAGATGCACCAAGTGACTCATGCATCAGGAATTTGTTTGCATGGCACAAGGGCAAGAGGCCCTGGTGCTGCTGCTGCTGCTGCTTCTTCTTCTTCTTCTTCTTCTTCTTCTTCTTCTTCTTCTTCTTCTTCTTCTTCTTCTTCTTCTCTCTCTCCTCTCTCCCTCTCTCCTCTCCCTCTCCTTACAAATAAATAAGTAAATATATATTTTTTAAATCAAACCAATCTGGGTGTGGTAGAGGTAGGATTGCCATGAGTTTGAGGCCACACTGAAACTACATAGTGAATTCCAGCTCAGTCTGGACTAGAGCAAGACCCTACCTTAAAAAAAATTAAATCAGACAATAAAATGATACAATATTGTTTTCCATTTATTTATTATTTATGTGCTATTTATTTCTTGTTCTTACTAACATTGGTGCATGTGCGCGCACACACACACACACACACACACACACACACACACACACACATATGGAAAGATGAGACAAAATCGCTTATTCTGATGAAATGCAGGAAAGTTTCTCTCCTTATGCTCGGCAGCTCAGCAGCATACTTACAAAGAAAGCAATGACACTGAGTGGCAGGTTTGGTTCACTTACCCAGTTGGAGACCAGGAGCAATGGGGTAACTCAGCGTCTTATCAGCAATGCCAGGCCCAGAACCCAGGTGCCAGCTGCCTGGCTGCAATCCCCTGTTCCTGGGGATTTCATTCGTTTTGCAAAACATGTTAGAACTCATTGCTTCATTGTCTCCAGACCAGGGTTGGAACACAGCCACGAAGGGCTGCTGTCTAGCTCAGCACATCTGCCTCTTCGATCTTTTAAAGTTGAACAAAGCAGCGCTTACCACAAGCAGGCACTAATATATACAACTGGGTATGCCTGCCCCCTCCGCAGCACCGCCAGGACAGTGACAACATCACCAAGAACACCAATGTCGCAGGTGCAGAGATCAACCTAGAGGACAGCAGCTGAGCTGGACAAGAATTGGACCACACGTGGTTAGTGAAGGGAATGAGAGACTCCCAAGTGTGGAAATGGGCCAGGTTACTCCAATGGTATCTAGAGGCCTCGGGGAATTTCCAGACACACACACACACACACACACACACACACACACACACGTAAAATAGCAAACACCTATATTGAGTAAAGCAATAGAGGGGCCGTGGGCCACCGGGGGGGAAGAGTTCTCCAGGGCCCCATTTATTGCTAAGACCTCTTTTTGAGGGCTAGAGCCATAGATTGGGTGGTGCTTGGGTTTCTCAGTTCGGGATTATATAACCCCCTCTATTGTGCATGTCCTTCCCATTTTAATATCTGCACACCCATAAGGTGATAAATAGGGGTTTTCTCCCCTAGAAGTTCCCTTGGAGGACACAGTTTATCTTGTTCATACATCCAAATCAGTCCAGGATGGATGACTGCCCCTCTTGTTCCAATCCTGGGTAGGTCTTAGAATTTATTTGAGTAGAAATTGACCATAAAGTGGGAGTACATAACAGTTACTAGGGGAGGAGGGACTCATCCCATCATTTGGAGGTGGTGTCCATGCAGCTTGGTGCAGGTCGGGGCTCCTAGCTTCCCAGTTGGTCGCTAAGGGCTTTGCTTAGGAAAGGGAAGTGTTATTGTCCAAGCCAGTGGAGTCCTGGGCAGCTGAGCTATTCCCTACACTTGTCTGTCTCAGGTAAGGCCGAGCCTTTCTAGGTCATTTACATGGGATCTGCTCCTCCCTCGCTCAGAGGACGTGGAGTTCTGTTCATGCATGTTCTCTCTTGTGATGTGTATCCCAGGTTGGAAGAGTCTCCAGCCTCTGCCAACTGGCTTCTTTCATACATGAATCCTGGTGCCTCCCTTCCAATCTATTCTCTGTTCTTCTACCCCAACACCCCAGAAGTCTCTTTGGGGAGCAGAAGGTGAGGATCCATCTTCCATAAATGGCCCTTGCCTGGGATGAACCACAGAAACCTCTCCCTATAGTTGGAGAGGAGTCTCTGTATTCCCTGTAGTAGGAGTTGGTTGGAATCCCTACATCCTAAGGAATTGAGTTTGAAACCTGTGTATCCTAAGAGACACAAATTTTACAAGATTGAAAATACAAGTTTGAAGCTAAACTAACATTGCATCAGCCAATGTGAAGAACCCTGTCCACACTGTCACCATCCTGCAAATCATGTTCCCAGGAGTGCTCATAGGTATATATTGTGAGAGTGGAAAATACAAAAGAACAATTTAAAAAAGAATCTAATTAAAAGGAAGATATTGTGGGGTTGTGACCACTGAGTACCAACAACGTCAAAAAATAATGAAGAAAGGCAAAACATATAAAAAGAACCCACAACTGCTGATGGATTTGAATAGAGCATATGTTTGTATTTAAGAATTAAGACAAGGGCTGGAGAGATGGCTTAGTGGTTAAGGCACTTGCCTCCAGTGCCAAAGGCTCCAGGTTCAGTTCCCCAGGACCCACATAAGCCAGATCCATAAGGTGCCCTGGTGCTCTCTCAATTTCTCTCTCTCTCTCTCTCTCTCCCTCCCTCCCTCTCTGCTTGAAAAATGAATAAAATATTTTTTAAAAAGAATTAAGACAAGTTAAGTCTTTTTGCTTTTCAGAAGTTTTTAGATATAAGGGCCTTGCCTTTAAGGTGCCCTTAAGGTTGTGGGGGGCTGAAAAAGGTTTGAATCTAGAGAAGAAATAAGGTTCCTTTAGTCTGGGTGAGAATGTATCTACCCTGAGAAAGTGTTCCAAAAATCAAAGATGCATATCTTTAGTAACACACATCTACTAGTATTATTCTAGCTGCTATAGTTCATAGGTGTTCTAGATATTTACAAGTTCTAAATTTTTCTTAAAAGCAAGCTATGGGTCTAGGAAGGTAGAAAGATAGATAGATAGATAGATAGATAGATAGATAGATAGATAGATAGATAGATAGATAGATAGATAGATAAATGGATGGATAGAGATATATGCATATAGGCATATATGACACTTTGTAAAAGACATTTTGTAGTTTTTAGGTAGACTTCTCACTTGTTAGTTTTTAAATTTAAAGTGTTGATCTAATTACCTCCTTCATAGTATAAGTAATCCTTAATCCTAAATTTGTACTTCCAAAGGTATAGCTTTTCTAACAAATAGGTCAGAAACTTGCATCTTAAGGACAGTATAACATAATCACTGGGGAGGCTTTAAGTAGGCACCAAGAGTTTGGTTTTTAAATGACAAAGTAGGTCTGGAGGGAGGACTCAGGGGTTGTAGGCACTTGCTTGTAAAATCTGATGGCCTGGGTTCGATTCCCCAGTACCCATGTAAAGTCAGATGAACAAAACAGAGCATTTCTCTGGGGTTCGTTTGCAGCTGCAGGAGGCCCTAGCATGCCATACACATTCTCTCTTGCTCTTTCTCTGTCTGCTTCTTTCTCTCTGTCTATCTCTCAAATAAATAAATAAAATTTAAAAAGAAATAAAAGAAAATAAAAATAATTAAATGAGTAAGTCATCTTTTGTTAAATTGGACAAGAACCTAGAAAACTGTGTGTCTGAAAGAGGAGAGAGAAGTAGATGAGCAATCTTTTTAAATATATAATGATGCTACAACTGTAAGTTAAAATTTATCTTAAAATGTGATATGTTATTATTTTGAAGACTTCTTTCTATTATTTTCTGTTATGCTTGACAAAGACATGAAATAAAGTTTTAATTTTTAAACATGTTTTAGAAGGAAATCCTTACCAAAATCCATGTGTCTAATGTTAAATTTTGTAGCTTGGTGAAGTATTTATGATTCTAATGAATATTGCTTTATACAAACAAGTAGCATTTTAAAGTTTTATGAAACATTTAGTGGACCCAAAAATAGCATTTTAATAGGCTTTAAGAAGTTAAGGCTACCTAAGTTTGTAAGTATGTACTTATCAGGCCTTTTAATGTGTTCCCAAAATACATATATGCACACACAGTTTTAAAGTAGGCATGCCAAAAATAATAATAATGCTAGCAGGCAATAAAAAAATGAAGGAGGGGTGAGGGAAAATGAAGGAGAAAAGAAACTGAAGTATATGAAGGTTTTGTTACTCAGCTATGTTGGGGGACTTTAAGGGCAGGAAGAGGTTTGCGCCATGCTTTCTTAACACAGAATGGCACACAACAATTATATTTAAACAATTATAAACACACAGACAGTAAGAGAGGGGCTGTTTTGATCTCTATCTTCAGAAGGGACAAGAGTCACTCTTGGGATGTCCATAAGGCTGCCTTTTGCCTCCTATGTATCCTCAGTGCTATAAGGTGGTCATGTCAGGGTAAGCCCCTTCCCTATTCCTTCCCCGCTCCCATTGTTCTGCCTTCAGATCTCAGGCGTTGAACACCAAGAACGCAGGATCTGACCACTGAGTCGGAGGGGCCTGAGTTCCCATCCATAGTTTCCGAAGCTTTCTATGATTGGCAGAGGCTGACTGGCTACAGAATAGCTTGTCCTTCAGAGGATGGGGCCCCAGGCTGGTGGATTTCCTGAAAGCCTCACTCAGTCTGTTGTCTTCCACTCCTTGAGAAATCTTCCTGATCCGGAGTGTTCACACAACTTCTCATTCAAGCACCAAGGCTTCCCTCCTCCTCCACTGGAGGTGTGTTATCACCCACAATAGTGGGTTCTGATCCAAGAGGACCTGTGCACTGGGGCAGATGGGCACCAGGACTTTCCCAAATGGCTTATTCATGTGTGGTTTTTTTTTTCCTTCCTCCCAGATCCTCTGTGTTTCCTCAAGGGGACAGTAAGTAGTCGGGACTAAACCCAGGTCCAAATAAGAGCATAAGCTAATGGCACGGTCTGGGAGTGACTCACACATAGAGATGGAGGCTAGACAAACTTCCTAGCTTCTGGCTTTGTTGAGGGCCCATGGTTGAAACAGGGACATGAACCTGATCGTCCCCAAGGATGCAGCCAGTTTCCTGGACACGGTGAGGATCGCTGACAGGAGGCTCCACTCCTCGTATGCTCGGAGGGCCCGGTCCCCTTTCCTCAAAACTTGGGATAAGTGGTCGAATTCAGACTGCCATGGAGCTCTGTAGAGTCAGAAACCTTGTTTAGCTGTGTTCCATGGTGTTCCATTTGGAAAGCAGGGTTTGAATATAGACAGGGATCATCCATGACAGCCGCTTTGGTTAGTATGGCCTCCCATCCTGGTAAAGGGCTGAGAATGCACAAGACACCTTAGACCATTTCCCTTAGTTCTTACAGAACAGGTCAGGTTGTTTAGCTTGAGTCCCCTTGCTCTGCCCTAAATTCCCCCTCCCCCAGCTTGTGTTGAGGCCAGGTGGTGTTACAGTAAAATATTCCTCTTTGTCTTTATTCTCTCAGGATTAAACCTATTCTGATCCTGGAAGACCCACTGTAGTGGGGAGTTAAGGGAACTGAACGGGAGGGTATTCTTTTTAATGACAGTATCACAGGGGAAGGGCCTCCAACATGGAGGAGTTGCGCTCCTCACCCAGTCTGAGCATTCAAGGAGGTCTGATGGGCCACCACTATCTTTCCATCCACCATCACAATCCTGATGAGCCAGAGTGGCCACAGAAGAATCAGAAATCCTGGTTTGAGTCTGTGGGCTTTCTCTTTCCCAGGTCAAGGTGTGAACCATTGCTTGTATTGTCTCTCTTCCAGGACTAAATTCTGTAATATAGGAATACTCATCCCGGCTATGAGAACCTCTGAGATTATTTCTTTACATCAGTAGAATAATGTCTCTCTCCTAAGAAGCACTAAATAAAAAAGACCTGAACTGTTGGGCTGTGAGGTTCAGAGAAGAGTCTTGTTTGTTAAATATGCCCATGGGTGGGGAGTTTTTCCATGGGGCTCCCTTCATGCTCAAGGGAATGGCCTATTCCCTTGTGGAATATCTCTGGTGGAGGGTGCCAGCAAGCTGCCAAGTTCTGGTACCTAATCCCTGATCCCATCATCCTGCCAGTTTCTGAAGGAAAGGAGGGTCAGAGAGGGTCTGACCTGTGGTCAGAGGTCCACTCCGTGTGAGTGTGGGGTCACTTACCACTGAGGAAAAAGTCCAGTTGATATATGGACTGTCACAGGAACCAATCTCAAGTCGTGACTCAACAGTCACCACAGACACGCACATTTCTTGCAGCTAAATTCACCTAACCTCCCAGGAAGTCAGGGGCGAGGGCCAGCCACCACCCCATCTGCCAAGAAACCACAGGAAGGAAAGGCAGGGTTGGGGGAAATCTGGTGTCCCCATGCTATCCCACCCTCTGCAAGTGCTTCAAGGAAAGTTAAAGCAGGGAGGCAGGAATAGGGGTGTGTTAAAGGCTCTTGTAAGGAAGAGAGAGAAGTCTGAAGGCCTTTCTTTGCTCTCCTCCTGGCTGACTCACCAGATGTTACAGGTACAGATTTGAGTCCAAAGGGCGCCTGTGGAGATTTCCAGGTTCTGTGTCCTGGGACAAAAATTGGACCAGGAATACATATTTAGTGGTCGAAATAGAGACAGTTTATTAAGAAAGACACCATTCCCAAAGATGGAAGAGGCCAGAGGGGTGAGAAACACTGGAGGCTCTAACGGCACAAAGTCGCCAGCACGGTGGGCCTCTAGGGATCATTTCCATAACATCCCCATTCTCTGACCGTCAAGTATCTACCACAGGACTTTTTTCCATGCGTGCCCTATTCTGTTACCTGTATCCCAGTGGGAAAGTAGTCCTTCATATGTCAATCTAGATGCCTCTGGATTCTCCAATCCAGATCTAGTCCCGACATTAGCTTATTCGATCTACTCTCCAATCTATTCCCGATTCTCCGACCTGACAGATGCCTCAGTGCTGATAACCTTTCTGCTTCAAGCACGCGAGAAGGCGAGGCAGCTCCAGTGTGCTTACAGATTCCGAGCAGCATCATGTCCGCCATGTTCACATGTTCCCTGAGGCATCCCAGACACTGAGGCTCTTTCTACTGAATTGCTACACAAACGAATGGAGCCTGTATTTTCCAGCACCATATGGTGCAGGATTGTCGTCAAGTAGAAGATGAATTGCTTACAAGGAACTAGCAAAGGAAAAGGAAAGTACGGCCATGTCTACCATCTGCCCTTCGAAAGGCACTGAAACTCTCCAGCAAAGGGCCATCCTGATCTGATTACCTCTGCAAGGTCCCAATCTCCAACTACTTCCTTTAGAGATTAGGATTTCACCATGGGAACTAAAAGAGCCACAGACATTCAATCCGCGGTAGAAGTAGCTTCTCTTAAAGAAGGTAAATGCTTTATACTTATGTTACCAATTTGTCCAGAAATTTGTTTGTGGATATTTTTCCTCAATAACAGTTATCGGTGAGCTGGGCACTCGGTATCTCCAGAGCAAGCTAAACCAAATCCTTGTCAAGTGTCAATAATCCTGCTTACAGACCAGACTTAACAAGGCCGTAATTGGCATTTTGCCTCATTCCACTCCGTCCGGAGAAATCACCTTCAAGCACAGGGGAATCTCCATTGCACCACTGTCTAGAAATTCCTGGCCGTCACAGGCAGCAGTTTGAAGCCGGCTCCGCTCGAAAGTTCAAGCATGGTCTGAGCAGGTGCCCTATGGGAGCAGCAGGTCCCTGGAGAACAACGGGGCCAGGGACCCACACTGCTCATATCACTGGTCGGACATGTGCTTTGCCCAGTGAGTCATTTATTCCATTAAAAAGATTCATAACAAGTTTCATTTGATCTTTCCTATCATAGACGTCACTGAAAAGATTACATGCCATCTTTTATAAACAAACATTATGCTGGAAAGCAAAGAAGGCGAACAAATGTTGGTATAAATAGACAGAGAATATAGACTTCCAGGAAAATGTGAGTGTTTTATAGATGGCTATAGCAGGATTGCTCATGAGACTGTGCCTAACTTATGAACAAGTAAGTCCCAGTAGGGTTCTCATCTTCTCCCCCATATCAGAAGCACCTTGGAGCACCTCAAGCTTACTGAGGTGTAACTTGAGTATTCCTTTACCTACCACTGAACCTGAAATTAAAGACACATCCCAGTCACCTCTAAAAACTCACCATTCTGAGAGGAACCTCAGCAGAAATAAATTTATAATAATGTTCAGTGCAGGGGACTGAACCCAATGCCTCAATATATGCTAGACAAAAACTCTCCCATGGGGCTGTATCCCCAGCTTTTATTTATGGCAGGAGCATCCTGCCATAAATTATATATTATATTATAAATTATATATATATATATATATAGTTGCTAGAAGCAACTATATAATCAAAGGGAGAAATACATTTAAATTATGCATATATGGATAATACATAGATATAAAAAACTAGTAGTATGTGTAACATGGGTGGATCTCAAATGCATTATCCAGATAACCTACTCCAAAGTGGCTAGGATGTTGGAAAGGGAGAGGAAAGGAGATTAGACAAAGCTGGAGGAGGAATTCTCCTGATACTGTAGATGTCGAGTGAAAGCCAACAGGTTAAAGAGGGGAGAATCAAAGGGAAAACATTGTTAAATGTTCAAATAAAGGGAGACAACCGGGAAATAGATGTATCAATGTACATCGCAGTGAATAATACATTTCAAAAAATGTGCTTGTATCCACTCCGTTTAGATGTTTCACTGTACTGAACAGATCTGTAAGCGACCATGTTGGTGGGAAAGCCTTAGTTTTAGGGGAGAAGCCCATCGTCATTCTGATGTCCTCATGTGTCCTCATGGGGCTCAGCTTGCGTTTACCTGTTGTGTCGTTTACCACCTGGCAACAAAAGCTTGCATTTAAAATAGAGACAATGTCCATAATAATTGCTTTTTAAATAGAAAATATCTTCTTTCAAAAGTATATTAAATGCCTACAAAGTATTTAGCAAATACTTTTAAAAATCCACTGCAAAACTTCTATTTTTAAAACCAGACTGCATTACTAAGAGAAATGGAGAGATTATTCATGGTTTGAAGTAAACAATTGTTTTTAATTGTTTTCCCCAAATTAAGTAATAGATTGGATATAATCTCAATCACAATCAAGAAAGCATTTCTATAGAAATAAGAGTGTATATATGTACATGAATGTGCAAAGAACCAATAACTTTCAAGGCAATCTTATTAGTGTATGTTCATTGTACAAAATGATGGGTTTTATCATGACACTCACATGCGTGCACACCATGTACTGTGATCTTAGTCTACCCTTCCCTTAGCTGTGGAAACCTTTAGCATTTCATTATAAAGTTATTATAAACCATACTAACCTTAGCTCAGATAATCATTCCTATACGTTTACCCAAGAGGAAATGAAAATATATGTACATATAAAGTTCTGTGTTTAAATATTTATTCTCTTTTCTGATGGTGCTGGAGACTGAGCCCAATGCCTAGACAAAAACTCTCCCATGGGGCTATATCCCCCGCTTTTATTTATGGCAGCAGCATCCCTAACAGGCAAACACTAGAAGCAACTATGTAATCGAAGGGAGAAATACATTTAAATAATTCATATGTGGATAATGCATAGATATGAAAAACTACTAGTATGTGTAACAAGGGTGGATCTCAAATGCATTATCCAAGTGAACAAAATCAGGGACCCAAGGATGCATGCTACATATGATTTTATTTAGTTGGCACTGCAGGACGGAAGTTCTATGGGATGGGGTTAGGAGGACCACTACAAAGAATCACATGCAACCGTGGGGAAGGCTACAGGAAATTTTCTATATCATAATTATAATGTAATTATAGAACTCTACACATGTGCTAAAAAGTGAGCTAAACACTACAAAACTATTTTACTCTATATAAATCTTCTTGGATAAATCTAAGTTTAACGCATATAGAAGGAAAATACAATTTAAGAGCTTTTGAATTTAAGATCTGAGAAAAATATGTTTAAAAAAGGAAGTTGGGCATGATGGAGTGGGCTTGTAATGTGAGCAATTAGGAGAAGGCAGAGGACTACAAGTTGAAGACCAGCCTGGGCTACATAGTGACACAAGGCTATTTGTCTCAAAAACCAAGGGCTAGGGTATAGCTCAGTGGTAGAGTAGTTCCATCATATTCCAAGCCCTGTGTTTGATCCCCAGTCAACAAGTAGAACATGAGGAAGAAGTTGTTGTTGTTGTTGTTGTTGTTGTTGCTGTTTGGGGCTACTGCTTCAGAAGAGAGGATGAAGGAGGAAAAGGAGGAGTGAAAGTTATTACTTGAGACATCATTAAAAAAATAACCTTGGATTCAGTGTCTATGGAAGACTCTGCCGTATGATATCATCTTCCTGCAGTATCCCCACTGCCGGGAAGGAGTCAAGGCTTCCTCCAGCCCTTAATAAAGACACTAACCCAATCATGAGGGCAGAGCCCCACCAGCCATGGAATCTTCAGGACTCTTGTGATTACTCCTCTCTGAGATGCCTGAGTCTTCCCACTGTTCACTAAAGAGTAAACTTCAACATGTGAACATTGAGGTCAGCAGGGCACACATACTGGACCCTTAGGACACAAAGGCGAAGACATAACCCACCGTGACTTCCAAGAGTGATGACCCAATCAAGACAAGAGCAAAGAGAAGCAGAGTAGTGAGTGCACTGGGGAAAGATGCACAGAAGCTAGAAGAGCAAGGTGAGCTGTCTCAATCGGTTCTCGGAGTGATGGTTTCCTTCTGCAAGAGCTCAGCGGCCAGGGAAGAAAGACACCCATAGTCAAAGGAGTAACTGGTACAAAAACAGTTGTTCACAGATGGAGCTCACTGATAAGTTCTAGTTTTAGAAAATTGCCAAAATGAATAAAAAGAAAAAATGAGAGAATGTGTCAGGGAATAAATTCCATGGCAGTGAGATATTAAATTGTGAGCTGTTCTTTCCAAAGAAGCGGCAGGCAAGCTTAAGAATCCACAGAACCAAGTTTGTAAATGAGCAGAACTGTTAAATAGTAAGAACAAACATTTTTTGTTTTAAAATCATGACCTATAAATTCCTCAATGACTCAAGGATCAGGACAGAGTTCAGGGATCTGCTTTACTGCTTTGTGCCTTCCTGCTCGCTTCAACTCGTAGATCCAACTTTCTTCACTTCGTTGTTTTGATTTTTCTTTCTCTTTCTTTCTTTCTTTCTCTTTTTTTTTTTTTGAGGTAGTGTTTCACTCTGTGATCCAGGTGTCCCCCACAAACAAATGTGTTCTGAATATTTGATCCCCAGCTGATGGCAGTTTGGGTATTGGAACTTTGTTGGAGGTGTGTTGTTGGTGGTGGGCTTATGAGTGTTCTAGCCAGCTTCCCCTTGTCAGTGTTTGGCACACTCTCCTGCTGCTGTTGTCCACCTGATGTTGGCCAGGAGGTGATGTTCACCCCTCTGCTCGTGCCATCATTTTCCCTGCCATCATGGAGCTTCTCCTCAAGTCCATGTGCCACAATAAACCCAATTCCTCCACAAGCTGCTTTTGGTTGGGTTCTTTCTGCACAGCAACAAGAGAAAGCTGACTACAACACACTCTAACCCAGATAACCCAGGCTGACCTGGAACTCACTATGTAGTCTCAGGCTAACCTTGAACTCACAGCAATTCTCCTACCTCTGCCTCCCATGTGCTGGGATTAAAGGTGTGCACCACACCCAATGTTTCCGATGGTTTTAAGCTTTAAAAAATACTAAGCACATATAAAACTTGTCTGTCATGCCTCATCATTCTGGAACACTCTGGAATCATTCAGAATGACATGTCACTACATGGCACAAAAGTCCCTTCCCAAGAAGTCAACAAAAACCATAGAATCTGACTAAAGCTTATGCAGAGTCTACCAACACAAATTCCTACAAGTGATCACACTGCACTTCCATCCCCAGAAATACTGGCCACTCTCTTGTCCAGATCTGGTTCTGGTAAAGGATTACAGCTTAGCGTGACTTTGGGGGAAAGACTCACCCTCATCTCAGTAGATGTGCAGGATCCAGTTAGCATGGGTAGAACAAAAGGGAAGAGAAAAGGCAAAGCTGTTCTCTTCTGAAGCTGGGAAAGCCTGGACGCCCTCTCCTGTCCTTGGGAGGGCTCAACTCTAGGTCCTCATGCCACTGACCTTGGATGGGGTTCTTCTATCAGCTCCTGTGGTCTGGAGCCTTTGAACTTGGACTGAGCCCATCACCAACTTTCCTCATTCTGCAGTTTTCAGATGCCCCATCACAGGATTTAGATTCCATAGCTGAGTGAGCAAATTCCCCTAAAAAGTCCCTGGTCAGAGATCTCCGTTGATACCTAGATTTCATCTCTCTAGAGAATGCTTACCAATGCCTAGCTACAAGGAAAGATGGGAAATATAGTCTTAATTCTAAGCAGGCATGTAGGGTGGGGGATTGAGTGCTGTGGGAAAACCAATAGACCCTGAGTCAAAGATGAGATGGCTCTTCTCTCTAGATCCTGGGACCAAGGAAATAATGCACTTTTCTATGTACAAAATGAACTCTAGAGTCTAACTTTTTTTTTACATATTTTATTTATTTATCTGAGAGAGAGAAGGAGGCAGAGAGAGAGAGAGAGGGAGGGAGAGAGAGAGAGAGACAATAGGCATGCCAAGGCCTCCGGCCACTGCAAATGAACTCCAGACACACGAGCCACCTTGTGCATCTGGCTTTATGTGGGCACTGGGGAATCGACTGGGGTCCTTCTGCGTTGCAGGCAAAGGCCTTTACCGCTAAGCCAGCTCTTCAGCCTTAGTTTACCTTTTTTAAATTTGTTTTTTATTTTGAGATAGGAGCACACTAAGTTGCCTAGGATGGCCTTGTACTTATAATCCTCCTGCCTCAGCCTCCCAAGTAGCTGGGATTAAATGTCTAAGCCACTGGGCCTGGCTTTTGAGGATTTAGTTGTTAATTCGCCCCCTCCCCCCGATTTGGAACTATCTTCTCATTTTGTATGAGCCTGGTAACACTCAGGTTATCTTGCAAAGCACCAATCAGAGCTTTGCATAGGGAAAGTGCTAAAACAAGCTATTAATGCCACAGTCTATTTGCAGGCTGGAGAGATGGCCCAATGGTTAAGGTGCTTGTGTGCAAAGTCTAACAATCCTGGTTCGATTCCCCAGTACCAACTTAAGCCAAATACATAAAGTAGCACACACATCTGGAGTTTATTTGCAGTGGCTAGGAGGCCCTGGGACACCCATTCTCTCTCTGTCTCTCTTCTTCTATTTCTCTCTGCTTGCAAATAAATACATGAAAATATGTATTTAAAAAGCCAAAGTCTATTTGTGATGAAGCAATAAATTTTGCAGCTCTTCTGCCAGTCCTATACTACACAAAAATATATTCACTTGATAACCAGTTAAAAGAAAAGAAGCAAATTTGACAGAATAGTGCTACATAAAATAAAAAGCATTTCAAAAATGTGAAAATATACTCACAGAATTGGTTTTCTTCTAAAGCCGATTTTATTCCACTAAATTCCGGGTTTTGAGGAACCGCAGACTATTTCCATAGCGGCCTTCTAATCTGCGTTTCCCCCAGCAGTGTGGGAGTGCTCACTCAGTCCTCCCGCTTCTTCCTTTTCTTCACGGCTGCCATTCTGACTGGGCAACGCACAATCTCAGTGGGGTTTTGATTTGCACTTTGCTGATGGATAAGATGTTAAGCATTCTTTTCATGGATTTAGTAGCCATTCGTACTTCTTTTTTAAATTAATATCTTTATGAGTAAGTATATACATTGTATGAGCAACTCTTGTGAAGGTGTCCCCGTTTCCCTCCTCTCTGTCCCCTCCCACAGGGGTCCTTCCTCGAGGCGCACACTGGATCTGTCAGTAGGTTAGGGGGTATGAACTGCACCCAAGGGAGACAGGTTTTCTTTTTTCTTCCCTCTTTGTGCGTTGTTGAGAGGGGGGCAATGCCTCTGGATAGTCTCCCCCACCATGGCTCTCACAATCTTTCCGCCCCCTCTTCTGCTCAGTTCCCTAAGTCAGGGTGGGTGAGTTTTAAGTCTGCTTTATTGTTGAGATCTTAAGTATCTCTGGAACTTTGCTCTGGATGATGGCTGACATCCTGGCAGGAGACAAGCCATTTGAATTTCTTTTGAGAACTGTCTGTTAATTAATTTGATCATTTATTGAATGGATTATTTGTTCTTTTAGTGTTTAGTTTTTTTTGAAATCTTTGTTTCCTGTGTTCTATATATACAGAGATGTACTGGCCACATTCTTGATAACAAACCAAAATTATGCTTGCCTTTTTTGATTTTTATTGAATAAGTTTGAAAACTATTCCCTAATCTACACATCTTTTGGCTTCTTTAACAAATTTAGTCTTTTGTTTCCAAGAATAGCACTGGAAGACAAAAACTTCACCTTTCTGTATCTTTTGTAGTGAACTGCACTTTCAGGACTATAGTTATGTACACATTAATGTTCTATTTTAGTAGATTTTTCCTGGTGACAAATTTTGCAAGGCAGACCTGAGAAAACTTAGATAAGATTACTGATCAGCTATCTTATTTTATTTTATTAGCAAGAATCCTGGGTAATTTCCATGGGACCAAAATAATCCCAGGGGAAATAGAGGAGTAACTACATATTTCCATTGAATGCAATGTAAAAACAAATAAATGCTAGCAACAACATTTCTACTGAATTTCTCTTTTTAGGAAATTAAACAGAACACAGCATTGCAATTTACTTAAGGACAAAGTATTTTTGGGACTGAATTTAGAACTTAGAACAAATTTGCCTTCAAACAACCTTAAAAATGAGTCAATCCAAGAGGTAACAGATCATCCTCTTCATGACACTATCTACTTACTACTTGGAGAATTCTGAGCAAAAAATAAAATCTTCCAGTGTTCCCTTATCTACTAATAACAGTTCAGACATACCTAGCCACAGGGAATGATGGAAAGAGAAAGATCCTATCAGATAATATATCAGCAGTTTAAAATCAATGACACAATTTTATTCTGTTGACTTCACAAAGATCCCATTATCACTAAAAAGTGGCTCCAATATCTTCCATGAAAAATCCCTCTGGGCCAGGCTTGGTGGCACAGCTTTCATCCCAGCCCAGCCCAGGCAGAGGGAGGAGGATTGGTTGTGAGTCCAAGGCCACCTGAAACTACATAGTAAATTTCAAGCCTGGGCCAGAATGAGACCTTACCTTAAAAAACCAAAATAGTAATAATAATGGTAATAGTAATGGTACTTCAGAGGAGAAGGGTAAGGAAGGTAGCAGAGCCTAAGTGATAAGAACATCAGGGTGGGAGGTGAAGTTAAGACTCTACCTCCCAAATTGCCACCAGCTGAGAACCAAGAAGTCAACACAAGAGTTTGCGTGGGACATATGAGTCAAGCCACCACCGCAAGAATGCAGAGAGAATGGGATTTGGGGGGGCAGCATCAAAAAAGCAAACATCTAAGCGATAGGAACTCAAGAAGAAGAAGAAAGTAGAAAGCTTGGAGGAAGGTTGACGGATGGAAAGCAATGCTCCTGCAAAAGCAAATAGGGAAGGAGACGGCAAGGCGTGAGGCGAGGACGTGATGGGCTGATGAATGCAGCCTCTGGTCTCTGGCTTCCTCCTTTCCCCAGAACCTCAGTGTGTGTCCGTTCCTGAAACCAGGCAGAGGCTGGTTTTTCCTTTTTCTTTGTCTACCTAAAGACCATATCTGACAAGGTCAAATGCATCATCTTCACTGTTCTTCCTAAAATTTCATTATCCAAGGAAGGTTGAATTCAATCATAGACTAAGACACTGGGAATCAAACACCACACCTAATGCTTAGAAAAATGTCACCCCAGGTCACGTCTGCATCTCAGGCCTGCCCATGTCCCCTAACAATTAGTTATTACAAGGACAGGAAGCTAGTTCAGTCAGCTAAGTACTTGCCTTGTAAGAATGGGGATCTAAGTTGGATTTCCAGTACCTGTGTCAAGAATTCCGGCGCTGGGGAAGTGCAAGCAGAGCCACCCTGACTCTCACCGCCCAGCCAGTCTAGCCTCATCAGAGAGTGCCAGGCCAGGGAAAGAGGCTGCTCAAAAAGGTGAGAGGTGGGGCTGAGGATTATATGTAACCAAGGTTGTCCTTGGGCCTCCACACGCGCTCACAGCTGTGCACATAAGGCCAGCCTGGGACTGTAGCATGAGTTCCAGGTCAACCTAGGCAAGAGTTAGACGTGCTTTGAAAAACAACAACAACAACAAAAAGCCAGAGAAATGACTCAGTGGTCAAAGGTGCTTGCTTGCAAAGCCTGGCAGCCTGGATTCAAATCCCCAGTATCCATGTAAAGGCCAAAGCACAAAGTGGCACATGCATCTGGAGTTCATTTGCAGTGGTAAGAAGCCTTGGTGTGCCCATTAATTCTCTCTCTCTCTCTCTCTCTCTCTCTCTCTCGCTCTCGCTCTCGCTCTCGCTCTCGCTCTCGCTCTCGCTCTCGCTCTCTCTCGTTCCCTCTCAATATAAATAAATAAATAACATGAAAATAAGTCTTAATACACTTAAGCGGGGGCAATGTGTTAAGTGTCTTTCTGATCTGCTGTGAAACACTAGGAGCCAGGGGTAGGGCCAGGCAGTCACTGGAGAAGATGCAGAAAAGCACTCAGTGGAATTCACTGTCTTTTCACAGAACAAGGAAAAATACTAAAAGTTCCACGAAAGCATAAAAGGCTTTGAATTCTAAAGCAATTTTTAGCAAAACAAAGTAAGATGTGAAAATCTTCCACGATATTATAATAACCAAACCCCCTGGTGCAGAACCGAGAGTTCAGAAATGAGTCCCTGCACTTGTAGCCACGCCAGCTTTAGCGAAGATGCCAAGAACACAGTGGGTCAACGGACCATCAGAAAGACATTGAGAGCACACAGTAGGTCAGCTGACCATCAGCAAAGACAGAGAGCACACGGTGGGGAAAGGAAAGGAAATGAAGGGTGCCCGGAGAATACAATGAGAGCTTCATGCCATACTTTTCGAGACACTGTGACAAAATTCCAGACAAAAGCAACTTAAGGAAAAAAGGTTTCATTTTGGTTAAATAAGAGCAACGAGTACGCTTGTAGTCAGGATGATGCAGTCAACATCTGTGTACTTGAAATTTGCTGTGGGAGTGTTTCACCACAGAAAAGGCAAGCACGTGAAGTCAGGTATACGTCGAGTATTATTGACTTGGCCAAACTACATGCTGGAGTCCATTATGGGTGTGAAAGGTGTGGTGGTGACAGTCCTGTGAGGCAGCTGGACACATGTGCAGTCAGGAAGCTGAGAGAGACAGACAGACAGACAGACAGACAGACAGACAGATATTGGTGCTCAGCTCACTCTCCCCTTTCTACTCAGTGTGAGACCCCCACCCATGGAATCACTCTCCCCCTTTTTACTCAGCCTGAGACCCCTGCATATGAAATGGTGCTGCCCACATTCAGGATGTATTCTCGCAATTCAGCTGTTCTGGAAATCTCTCACAAACATACCGCGTGTGTTTCCATGGTGATTCTAAATCCAGTCCACTGGACAATCAAGAGTAAGCATTACAATGCCATCCCTTGAAAACCTGAACCCCCCTCTCCTCCCACCAACACTTGACCTGGAATGGTAACAGTCCACTCTTGGCCACTGAAGTCTCGTTTCCTCTCCTGACGCAAACTGCATTTTGTGTCTCTCTGAGAGTCTCCGCAGTCCTTAACCATCCCTACACTGTTCAGATGGGTGAAGCCTGCTGGGAAGTCGACTCAGCTGGTCAGGTGCTTGCCACACGAACCTCAGAACCAACGTTCAGCTCTGGCCCTGCACCCACACGGAGGCTCGGCTGGGCATACTTGTGACGTCTGCTGGGACGTGGAAACAGGAGAACCCCAGAAGTCTGCTGGTTAGCCAGTGAGCCGGCTTCAGGACAGACCCTGTCTGAAGAACTAAGGTGGACATCCCTTAAAGAATGACCTTGACCTCTGGCCTCCACACCGTTCACATACAAACATGGTACGTACAACTGTGCACAACACACGCATCCACACATCCAATAAAGTTCCTCTGAGATTCGAGACAAATTTACCTGGGAGCCCCTGTAAAATTAAAACAAGCTCTGCATCTCTAATACACAGTGGGACAGAATTCCTAAGGGAGGACTGAACACAGTAAGGAAAGAGCAAGACAAAATCCCAGCAGGCAAACAACACATCCCGAAGCCCTGTGCTTGGCATCTGGGGCGATGGAACCCCCCGGGCGCCAGTGGCCTTGAACTTCCTGCCCGGCCAGCTCTGCGCCTGCAGCACAGGGGACATCTTTCCTTGGGCAGCTCTGCTGTGTCTGCAGCTTTCCTCAGTGGATGCCCCACCTAGAATTCACCTCCAGCCTCACATACTGGCCGCCATTCCATCAGCCTAAGTGCCCAGCAGCTAGTACTGGATAAAGAAAACATGACAGAGAGAAAGCCAAATGTATTCACCCAGAAAGGAAGAGAAATCTGCTGTTTTCAACAGCATGGATGGTTTTAAAGGACATTATGTGAAGGTAAAGAAAAAAAAATCCCACATAATCCACTTTCCAGTAAAATGTGAAAAACAAAACAGTTGAACTTTTAGGAATCAAGACTATAATTATGGTTGCAGAAGCTGCTTTTGAGGGAGTGGGGAGTTGTGTAGAAAGGGCAGGCACATGTGCCATGATGACAGATACCCATTGGCAACATCTATACTGGAAAATTGCTATCAGAGTATATTTATGTTTTCACTGCCAAAAAGATAAACAATGCACATGTTTAATATCTTGCTTTATGTGTGACGATATCAAGACATCTTGCTGGGCCTCATATACACAATTTTACTTATACAGGAAGAATAAAGCAAAATAGAACTCACACTGTTAGAACAATTTTCTCAAACATTAAGAAGTCAAAGAGCATTCAACAATGTTCATTCTGGGGTTGGAAAGATGGCTCGCTGTTTAAGGTACTCGCCTGCAAAGCCTGAGGACCAGGGTTCCAGTCCCCCGCACCCCTGTAAGCCAGATGCACAAAGCAGCCATGCATCTGGAGTTTGTTCATGGCAGCTGGAGGCCCTGGTGCTCCCATTCTCTCTCTGTCGCTCTTTCTGCTTGCAAATAAATATTTTTAAATGTTCATTCCTTGAACGATTATTTAAAATTGAATGGAGAAGGAATTGCAAGCGTACTGGCTGATGGCTGATGTGTTGCATGTAGGCAGTTGCAGGCAGCTTTCTAGTTGCTGCGCAGAGAGAACCCAAGCAAAAGCAGCTTGTGGAGGAATGGGTTTATTTGGCTTACGGACTCGAGGGGAGACTCCATCCTGGCAGGGAAAACGATGGCATGAGCATAGGGTGGACATCACCTCCGCCACAGCACTGGTAACAGTGGCAGGAAGGTGTGCCAAACACTGGCAAGGAGAAGGTGCCTTATAACCCCATAAGCCCGCTCCCAACAACACAGCTCCAGGAGGTTGTAAAACCCAAGCTGCCATCAGCTGGGGATCGATTATTTATTTGTTTGTGGGGGACACCTGGATCAAACCACGACAGCAGTGCTCCCTGACGTCAAGGAAGCAGATGCTTAAACTGGTAAGGTCCTGCCATTTTGCAGTTAAATCAGCTGAAACAGTCAGTTCTGGGCTAACAGGAGAAACGAGAAGCTTCCTTTCCTCCCTGGCCAACACTGCCCTCCTGTGGTGGCCTGGCTCACCACTGCCAGGTGGGTCCAGGAAAAATAGACAAAAAACTAGGAACTTTCACTACCTCTGCAAACTGCCACTGAATCTGAATGGATTTGGGGATAATTAACTTCAAGTTGATCCGTTGTTAAGTGAAGTCCTCATTTCCCTTAAAAAGAAAAACTGTCCTACCATAAAGTTATCGTGGCCTATGGGATCCTAGTCTTCTGTGTTAACGTGCGTTGGGAAAAGAAAAACGACAGGCAATGGTCATGGAAGGGCAGGTTTCCGTGGGAGGAGCTTCCTTGCTGAGACACTAAGACAGGAGGATACATGAAGGAAACACCAAAACTCATCCCATCACTCAGGAGGAGGAGCTAGGAGGGTTCCAATGAGTTTGAGGCCAGTCCCAGGTTAGCCTGGAATAAAAATGTCAAAAATCTTATGTCAAGGGACCGACGAGATGGCTCAGTGGTTAAAAGCATTTACTTTCAAAAGCAGCTGGCCCAGGTTCACTTCCCCAACACCCATGTAAATCCAGATGCAAAGTGTTACATGCATGTACACACACATAAATGAATAAAAATTATTTTTAAAATCTCATGTCAAGAAAGCATATCTGTGTCCTGTTTTGAAAAAATGACTAGTTCAATCACTGAGGTCGGCACATACCTTGTTCTGGGAAGACCCCTGTCATGGTTTGACCCAGGTGTCCCCCACAAACAAATGAATGTGTTCTGAATGCTCGATCCTCAGCTGATGGCAGTTTGCGTTTTGCAACCTCGCTGGAGATGTGTTGTTGGGAGTTATAAGCCAGCTCCCCTTTGCCAGTGTTTGGCACACCTTCCTGCCGCTGTTTGCAGTGCTGTGGCGGAGGTGATGTCCAGCCCTCTGCTCATGCCATCATTTTCCCTGCCAGGATGGAGTCTCCCCTCGAGTCCGTAAGCCAAATAAACCCATTCCTCCACAAGCCGCTTTTGCTTGGGTTCTTCTGCGCAGCAACTAGAAAGCTGACGGCAACAACCCCACAACAGGCCAAGCAGTCACCTAGGAGAGGCAGAGGTCCGGAAAGATGTAGAAGGCTGCTGACTCAGCAGGCTGTTACACCTTCACATACTTCTGTTTCATAAGCAAAATAAAAACGTGCATTGTCCTCAAGTTTGTACCTCTTCTGCCTTTCTGTTGGGCCGCATGACGATTTGTCAGAAAGCTGTTCACAGGAGCCCAGACCTGCAACATTGGTCTTCAAAAACTTTACAGAACGCCTGCCCCGGGGCCTGGTAGAGGAAGCACTGCTCTGAAGTAACCCAGAGCAGGAACTTGGCCTTGCTCACTGATGGACACTCCCCTAGGAGACCCTGGCCAGGTCACGGTGCACACTTTCAGATTGGGAAGCGTTCCTCCTTTCTATCTGCAAAACAGCTCTGTCCAGGAACATAGGGAAGGGTGAGCTTGAGGGTCTGACAGAACCTTGGTCAGAGGCAAGGGGACTTCTTGTGATGGTGGTGAGACACTTGACAAGACGTGCAGAGGGAGAGAAATACGTCAAAAGTGCCCTTGCTCCGGTGTGATGTACCCATGACAGCATTAACCGGGAGAAAAGGAAAACCAAAGAGAAACTGTGAACCCGAGGACTCTGAAGGGCACCAACGTTCCGGTGGACTGGGAGTTCTTGGTTAGTTGGGTTCTGGTCTAGATGTGGTGGCCTGTGGCACTCCTGCCACAACACGTCTCTCCTGGGAAGTGCTCTCCATTCTCAGATTCAAGGGCCTCATAGGCTGTGTCTCTTCTTTAAGGAAAATGTTGCCACTGAATTTTAACTGCGAGCCCCTGCCCATCCCCTCTGTCAAATGCCCGGGAGAATTAACCAGGTAACTTTATTTTCAGGCAGCCAGCTAGACATGGGCCCGAAGAGAAGTCAAAGTCTGGTCCAGTTTGCTGTTTCCATATTTCTGTTACTCTTACCTTACATACCTGAGGGTCTTAACAGGTGAACAGGGTTCTCTCAGCCTCTCCTTCTTGCCTGCTCATTTCTCCTCCCTTGAATCTCGGGGTCCCAGTACCGATAAGACTTCCCCCCCAGATGCCAGAATGGGGCACAGATATTTTTTCCTCTACTTTCTTACCACCTCTTAGTTTTATTAAAATCTAATCCTTGTCCATTCCCCTGGGGAAGATCAACCCTTTCATGCCCGCCCTTGTTTCGCATGCCCAGCTTCCCACGTGGGCTCCAGGTCATGCTCCCACGTGCTTGCGTAGCCTCATTCCCAGCCCTCCCTGGAAACTCCCCTGAATAAATGTGACATCTATGATCTGTCCTTCTCGGTCTTCTTACTTCAGTTCTTTAAAAAGCAGCTAAGAGCCCAAAGGTGTGGAGTTCATAAATGCTCTTGAACTCCAAGCCCCATTCCAGGGAGATACCTAATGATATCTTTTTCTTTATAGTTTTTTTTATGAATTTGTATTTCCCATTAATTTTGCTCTCTTTGTGACAATTATTCTTCCTGCACAAAAGTTGTAAGCCATCAGGTTCTGGCTAGTGAAGGAGACAGGAAAAAACTAGCTTCTTTGAGGCAGTTTTAGTTAGGGACAGAGACCAAGAGGGCACGAGAAGACGCCATTCCGCCCATCCTGGCAAAACTGACTCTTGCATGTGTGTGGTCCTATCTTATCCAAGATGGCAGCCAGTGACACAGCCAGCAAGGTGTTTCTGTTCCTCCTCAGCTCAGCCTCTGCGGGTCAGCCCCCATCCATGAACCAATCAGATCTCTCTCATATAGACCTGAGTCTGTCCAGAACAATCCATTTTTAATTGAGCTGATCTCTCTCTGCCCCGTGATGCCATCCGTCTGGATGCGTGTAAGTCCATCTCTCTTCACCTCAGCTTTGCTGAGACAGAGAGAAGGCTCTCCTTGGGCCTTGGCATTTCTATTTGTCTCCCGTCCGTGTCATGCTTAGCTGGTAATTTCTCACTTTGAGTCCATCTTTGATTCGTCTTGGATCTAAGTCCACCACGTGCGCACTGCCTCTAAATCCTGATTTACCGTGTGGCCTGCTGCTGGTGGAGTTTCCTTAAACTCAAGGAACTGTTGCTGTAACAGCTCTCCTGAATCTCTTTACTGCTCATTTCTCATTTGCATTTCCTGGCCTCTGTGCTGGTGCTTTTCCTCTCTTGATCTTCCTCACACCATCACCACTCACTCCCCTAACTTTCCTCCACGTGGAGGCTCCAGGCAGACACTGGACCTCCCACACGAGTGCATGTTTCTTCTGAATCTGTTTTTGTTTCTTTTTTAAATATTTTGTTTATTTGAAAGCAGAGAGATGGAGAGAGAGAGACTCAGGTTGTTAGGCTCTGGAGGCAAGCACCTTAACCACTGAGCCATCTTTCCAGTCCCTCTTCTAAATGGCTTTGCAAGGGCTTCTAGATCCTGTCTTCCATGTGCTTGTAAAACTGCGGCAGCTTCTCCCTGGCTCTCAGCTTCTCTTAATAAACCTCACAAACTATGTGTCTCCCTCACAAGTCACGTGCCTTCTCAATTTTCTTGCATGTGCTTCTAGATTGTCTTCCACGCGCTTGTGAAACTATTCCAGCCTTTCCTTACATCTCAATTTCCCCTAAATGAACCACATGATTTCTAACTTTTTCCCACATAAACTCAATAATTCATAATTTGTCCTCCTCAAGTCCATTTTAAGGACCCAAAGTTGGGATTCCCAAGTCAGAGAGACCCCTCCCAAGCCCCAACTAGCACTACTCCACCTTTATTCTCATACGAGAAAATAGTTTGCCTCCCTCAATATTTTAAAATTTTGCAGGCATGATGGCTCACACCTGAAATCCTAGTCCTCAGGAGGCTAAAACAGGAAGATTGCCACAAGTTCAAAACTACCCTGGGCTACAGCATGAGCTCCGGTCTCAAAAAGAAAGGTGTTTTAACCTTGCTTGGTCTATGTAATGTCATTCTCTCCTATCATTTTATCTGCACTCTTATCTATATATTGAAATTTCTCCAAACAATATTTTCTCCCACCACCAAGAGTGCCTACAAACAAATCAGAAACTGGGGAGATTGTTCAGTGTGTGACAAGGCCTAAAATTGGGGAACATAAGTGACTCCATCTTGTAAACTTTAGCTAAGCTTACACCTGGCCCCAATACTTAGCAGCTGCACCAGGACTGGTCTGTGAAGAGGTGAGTTTTGCCTTACTGATATGGCATTATTAAGGCAACCTGTGTTTTAGCTGTTATTGCTAATGTTTTCTTTTGCTTCTGTAACTTTCCACTTGGCTTGCTGCTGAGAATAGGGACATTCCAAACCTTTGTTGGGGGACATGGTGTTTCTGCATAAAAGATACATGCAAGAGAATTTCACTGCTGCACTTGAGACTAGATGCCCTGTGTAACCATTGGTCAGCTGTGAAAGACTTTCTATTGGCAATTCTCATGTCTGATGGTCTTTCTGGGGGAATTCCTTATAACACTTGGGGACTTGTCTCGGATCCCCAGAAAACTCGGGCCATGACAGAGGGAGCGCCTCAGCCACCAGCAGGGCAACTCGGCACAGAACCAATTCCTAGGAGAGTCACCACGGGAGATGTTCCAGGGCTCCAAGAATCTAGGTCCCCACTGCCATGTCCACAGGTCTCTGGTTCGCTCTCCATCCTAAATTCTGAAAAAGATAAAGTCACCTGGTTTCTGCTTAAACCTCAGGAAGTAAGTCTGTCTGTGGAATGTCGGATGTGGCTGCATCACCCAGTGCCCACGAGTTGGGTGGGATGCCCCTGGCCCTCTGAATTTTGTAATTTTGTGAATGAATGTGAGAGAGAGAGAATGGTGGCCACCACATAGAGTTTTGTCTAACGGTCTAAGTCTCTGTGTCTAGTTTATATTCAGGTAGGACATGGTAAGGGGATCGAGTTGCCCTAGGAATGCCCCCCGAAAAGTCTGCTTAAGAATTTCAGAGCTGGGTTTGCTGACAACAGTGGTATTGGCATTGCTTTTTCACCCAGGAAACTCAGAACCTGTCTTGAAAACCTGTGCTCTTTCTACAGGTTCCTGGGTCCTTGTAATTCAGCCTACTGACAAGGAGAGATGGTAACCACCGACGGTGCTCCCTGCCCAGCCCGAGGAATCTGATTTGTCCCTGCCTTATGTCCCTGGTAGACCAGTAGGACCAAATGTCCAAAAAGTCTAGTGAGTTCCACCTAAACCCACTTTTCCCCCGACGCATGCGTGGAGGCTCGGCCTGCAGCGAAGCTAGAGAGACAGCCTCTGCTGCCATCCTCCCCGGCGGGAAGTGCACATGGCGGTGGGTAGTTTTACCCGACTTTGCCAGTGGCCTATATAACTGGAAGACCCCAAAACCCCATTCTCAGAGAAGCCCAGGCACTCATTGGTCTTCTCAAAACTGTCTTTTACACCCACCAGAAGGAGACAGCATCCTACTCGAGAGCAAAAGGTTGGCTCTGGGCCCTGGGGCACATCTCTTGCAGAATGAGTTTTCCCTTCTGCGGGACCAGACTCGGTCCCAAACCCTGAGAGGGGTGAGGAGGAACTGGACGGCTTTCACTGAGTAGGGGGAATAAAGTCAGCTGGGAGGACACCTACAAAGTTCTCCAAGGTCAGCGAGGTGATTCAGGAACCTCAGGGATGGCCCACCGGGCGACTCCGAGAGAGCCTGCAGGCTGCTTCCCAGGTCTTTACTCCAGTTGACCTCGATGCACCAGAGAACCAGTGAGCCATAAATATTGCTTTTTACCACTCAGTCAACCCCAGATGTTAGGAAGAAATGGCAAAAGCTGGAAGGATTCAGGGCACGAACAGGTCTCAGCTATTGGAAAAAGAACACACACACACACACACACACACACACACACACACACACACACAATGATCAGAGTCATGGTAGTAACTCTGAGGAAATCTAGGGGAACAAGAGGATAGAGATAAAAAGACAGGAAGAAAGAAGTTAGAAAAGGATCGATATGCACACTGCAAACAGAGGGGACATTGGAAAAATGAATGCCCAACTAGAGAGCAGAGAACGCCCTATCCTCTCCTCAGAAGATCCCAATGTGCCCCTGGAGCCCATGGGTACAATGAAAGCAGGGGGCAAACAGGTTCGGATCTTTGTGAATTCAGGTGTTGCACACTCGGTCTCAAAGAAGCCCTTGGGGCCTGTGACCTCCTGAGAGGTGTCAACACAGGGGAAACTGCCTTCTACCCAAGGACCACCTTGCAAATGATAAACATGGGCCAAGGAACCGTGACACACTCCTTCCTGGTTACACCTGTTTCCTCCAAAAGCTAGGGGCCACTATTTGTTTTGGGGAGATGAACCCCAACAAACTGGACATTTATTTGTTAGAAGAATTACAAGAAAAATTCCCCTATGTCTGGACTGAAAACAATCCTCCAGGGTTGGCGGCCCACCAACCTCCAATTGTTGAGCCCAGCGCCCAATGAAGGTAAAAACCTGTCCATGACTTCACTGAAGGAACTGACCTGATACAGTCTTCCAGGCCAGACCTGACGGCCTGCTGAAAACGCAGCTGCAGAACTGTAGACTGATGGGGAAAATTGCACTCAAGATAGCGTCAGGCATGCAGGGGCAACAATGGTTTCAGAAGGTGGAGCCATTTGGGCTCAGTCCCTGAGCTGAGGGACATCTGCTCAAAGGGCTGAACTCAGCCCTGATTCAAGCCTGAGATGGGAAAAGACACCACAGTGTTCACTGACAGCCAGTATGAAGCCTCTTGACGGCAGCCGGACAGGAAATTAAAGAAAAAAGCAAGAGAGAAATTTTGGCCCCATTAGAAGCCATTTGCCTGCCAGAAAAAGTAGCCATTGTACATTGTAAGGACACCAGAAGGGAGACTCTCCAGAGGCACAGGGTCACCAGGCAGCAGACCAGGCAACACGAGAAGTGGCCAAAGAACCAGTGGGGCCCCTTCAGACTCTGGTAATGATCCCAGAGACAAGTTTACCAACCACGCCAGTCTGCACGTCTGAGGAAGAGGACTGGGCAAAATGTGAAGGCGCCTCTAAAGAGGTGGAGCAGACAGCAGACCTGCAGTCCCCTCGGCTCTGGGAAGGGAACTGGTAAGTCAGCTCCCCCAAGCCGCCCATCAAGGATCTTCAAAATTGACTGAACTTCTTGGACCCAGGTACTTTATCCCATAATTCGACAGAATAACCAGAGAATTGGTTAACCCAAAAGGAGGTAAAAGACCCTCAGAGGGAATCCAGGCCTGCAGCACTCTGCCGTGAGAACATTGGGAACTGGACTTCACTGAAATAAAACCATCTACTTTTGGGTATAAGTACTTACTGGTGTTCATAGACATGTTCACAAAATGGGTGGAATCATTCCCCACCAAGTCAGAGACAGCCTCACTAAAAAGTTCTTAGAGGAGTTAGTGCCTAGATTTGGGTTGCCCCTTCCCCGGGGTCTGACAATGGGCTGCCCTTCACAGACAAGGTCTCTCAAATGATGGCAGAAGCAGTAAATATAAAGTGTAAATTAGGACAGGTAGAATGAACCAGACTTCAAAGGAGACCTTGTCCAAATGGGTCCTGGAAACAGGTGAGAGCTGGGCCAACCTCCGCCCCTTGCCCTCCTTAGTGCTGGAGGCACCCTTACTGGGAAGGGTTTTCACCAAACACAGATAAAATAGTTAGCCATGTCCTTGTTCCCTTTGAAAGTCATTGCAGGCATTGCACCAGACCCACATGTTCATGAACCAGAGCCTTGGCCTACCTTTGAACCAGTCCATCAGTTCAGTCCCAGTGACTCAGTTCGTGTCAAAAGAATCCCTTCCTGGACCTTGGAGCCCACCTGGAAAGGCCCACACCCAGAAGTCCTGACAATACCCACTGCAGTGAAAGTGGCCTGGATCCCTTCCTCAAAACACCATACCCAACTGAAGTCGGCCACCTGAGACAAGGAAAAAGAATCATGGGCTGTCATTCCAGCTCAAAACCCAGTACAGATAAGACTGAAATGGGCCTCCTAAGTGTCACCTTTGTCCTTACCTGGTTCATAGCCCCACTCCCGATTGAGGCATCTCTCCTCCAACCTCTGGCCTGGATATGGGAAAGACAGGGGATGGGGTGTTGCTTGATAGTGTCACTACTGATGGTCAGCCCACTTTTCAGGTGGACCTCTGTGACCTCATGAATCTTGGAGTATGGCATTATAGGTGTGGGGGTTGGTCATTTGAGAAGGGTATCCAGTACACCCAATCTTACGTATGCACCACAGATGGAAATCCTCCTGCCACTGTGCTGAATGGGGATGTGAAACTGAGGAAACACACAGGTCCCTACATTCGCATCAACCAGGAGTCGAAGCTCGGGGCATGTACCCCTGGGGTACAACCCTATAACCATCCAAATCATAGCATGGGATTCAGCTGGACTTGGGTGACTGGGAGAACTTGGGGAATTAGATTATATGTCCCTGGAAGGGACACGAGAGAGAGAGTTTTACTATACAAAAGAAACACCCCATCAGGCACTCCAACCTTTAGGCACAAATAAAAGTCTGCATCTGCCAGTGCCCAAGAAGACTGTCCTGCTACCTGCTACCAGTTCAAAGACCCCAGATCAGATCATCCCCCCTAGCCCACAGACCACTTCAGACCCTAACCCTGAGTCTAGCTCCTCCATAATAGAAACTAATCTCTGATTAAAGTCCATAGGCTCCTGAACCACACCTCCCTAGAGTTGGGTTGGTTATGCCTTGGCCCTAGACCCCCATTATATAGGAACAAACCAAAATCTCACTCCTATGTCAGACCAGATTAGATGCAAATAGGGGACAGCCCGAATCACCCTAGGACACCTGCAGGACCAAGGCATTTGCATCATGTCCTCCACTTAGGATTTGGACAAGTCACCTTGCAGGGATGTCTGCGGCACTACTCAGCATCCCAGCAACAACTTAAGCCAGGGAGTCATCTTTGAGGCTCTGGGAGCTACCTGACTTGCCTCTCCCACTGGGCCTCTGTTGGGTCTATGCAGTTCCTCAAGTGTATGCCTATAGTGGAGAAGAAGGCAGGGCTCATGTTAATCGGGACTTCCAGCTACCAAGGACAAAAAGAGCCAGCCCAGTGCCTACTTTGGTTCCCATGCTGGTAGGGATGGAGCTAGCTGGTTCTCTGCCATAGGAACTTCGGCTCTAATTAGAGGGGACAAGAATTTCAGAGAACTCAGTGATCAGACAGATTAGATTTGGACTTGGCGCACTTCGAAAATTTCTTCCCTGGAGCTCCAGTGGTGCAATCGGTTAGCACACGGTACTTGGAAGAAAATTTTCTCTCCGGCTAGAAAAACAAGTTGATTCACTTGCTGAGACAGTACTCCAGAGCTGGAGGGAATTGGGCCTCCTATTCATGAAACTGGGGCGGGGGGAGGCTATGTATAGTTCTGAGGGAAACCTGTTGTTTCTATGCCAACCAAACAGGAGTAATTAAAGAAAGTTTAGCCCTAACGAGGAATAATCTAAAAGAAAGGTCAAAAAAGAAATATGATTCTGCTGATCAATACCAGGCCCTGTTTGCAGTCCCCGCCTTCATCACAATCCTAGCTGGACCTGTTGTTTTATTACTATTAGCCTGGACTATAGGCCCCTGTGTAATTGACCACCTCACTAGCTATGTTAGAAAAAGAATAAATTCAGTTAAATTACTGAGAGGACAGTACAATTCCCTGTCCCAGGATGAGTCCACAAGTTATCTCATGCCCGTAGAACCAGTGGGGAATGCAACAAGGCCTAAAATTGGGAAACATAAGTGACTCCCATCTTGTAACCTTTAGCTAAGATTATACCTGGCCCCGGTACCAGGGAATTTAGCTTGGCAGCTGGACTAGGACTGGTCTGTGAACATGTCAGCTTGTCCCTTCCTGATATTGCATTGTACCTTGTTGTTATGGAAACCTGTGTTTTAGCTTGTCCTTCTGTAACTTTCTGCTGGGCTTGCTGCTGCAGAATAGAACCATCAGGGATGGTCCCAACCTTTGTTAGAGGGTGTGATTTTTCTGCATAAAAGATGCATGCAAGAGACTTTTGCTGCTGCACTTGAGACCGGATGCCCTGTGTAGTCACTGGCCAGCTATAGAAGACTTTGTATTGGCATTTCTCGTGTCTGGTGGTCTTTCTGGGGGGATTCCCTATAACAAGTGGGTGATTCTTGTGCAAATCTGAGGAGCTGAGTTCAATCTCCAGCTCCAACATGATAGACTGGCTTGGAGGCAGGGCTAGGGAAGAGGCTGGGGCAGTAGAATCCTCTAAGCTCACTTGCTAACTAATCTTGTAGAATTGATGAGCTCCAGATTCAATGAAAGACCTTGTCTCAAAGAATAAGGTGGAGAGTAACTGAGAAAGACATCAACGTTGACTTTGGGCCTATATACAGAGACACAAGCACACACATCTGTGCACACATGCATCCACACACATACAAGCATGCAGACACAAAGTCACACATGCCAATGCACATACACGTGAGAGAAAGTGAACAAATGCTGAAATTGTTCTTTAAATTCTAAAATATCATATCAGATTCTGTACATTTCAGAATTCATCTCCTGCCACTAAACCTTGGAGGAAAATAATTTTATAGTTCTAAAATTAACTAGTTCATCTCATCTATTGTAATATTTTCCTATTTCTGTTACTCTTGAAAAAATGATTTTCTTTACTCATGCTTATTTTCTACTTCCTTGTTAAATACACCAGTGCATAAAGTATATAAGTGGAGACTTCTTCTATGAGAAATTCTTCTGACCATGGCTCTTTAAATACAATAAGCCATTGTGAGTTGAGGCAATTGTGACAATTATGATTTTCTTCTTCTGATGAATCTATTTAAAATTTTATTATGTGTGTATTGCAACAGGTTATACTCTTTGATTCCCTTGCCCCAGCTCCCATTACCCTGGGGGCCTCCTCAGTGGGGTTATGGTGTTCACTGTGAGGTCATGAAGGCCTCAGTTAGACTCTATGAGTTAGTGTGCACCTCAGGGTATTCTTACCCACTCTGTGGCTCTGACAACCTTTCTGCCCCCTCTTCCACAATGTTCCCTGAGCCATGGCAGGCCTGTTGGCAGACTGATTTTAGTGTTGAGTTCTCCGTAGCCTCTGGATTTCTGCTTTGATAGGAGCCGGCTGGCAGGCTGGCAGTAAGAGCAGTGTTCACGTCACTTTGCAATTTCTTCTAGGCCCTGGCTTATGTGGCAGAGGTGGCAAGTCTCATGGTGAGCAGTCGTCAGCTGTCTTCTTATCAATGGATCTTGGCTCTCCTCCATTTTCTGTACCATCTATAAAATAAAGCAGATTCTCCAACCAAGAGTGAGAGCAGCTTGGGCTAAAGGGGGTATGCAAAGTTATTTGAGAGATACTTGGTGTGCAAGGCCTCTCTTCTTCTCCAGAGAACAATGGAGGCTTCTCTCTGAAGTCTGAATTTCCTGACTATGGGTTCTGACTTGGTTTCCAGTACCAGATATGAGTTCTCTCTCACTGAATGGGCCTCGTGTCCAATCAGAGAACAGGCATTACTCACAAAGGCCGTGTGCCACTATTGCTCAAGTGTGCACTTCTTGACCTGCTGGTTGATTTTGTAGTCTGCAAGATTCTCTGTTTATTCATGTTATTGGTAACCACTGTTTTCCAGTGGCTCCCATAGGGCTATCCAGTACCATTAGGGCTATCCAGGTGGGATCTAGTTTCCATTTTGGTTCCAACATGGTATTCTGATATTCTGTCATGGCAGCCAGTGATGGCAGCCAGTGGTGTCTTCAGAAATAGAGTCGTAACTTTTAGTTCTGGCAGGTAATCAAGTGTTTTGGCAATGCCTACATTGTTCTGGGGACCAGTTGGGTCTCCCTGGCCAATTGTTCACTGTTGTATAATTCCCTCTCCACTTCCCTGCTTCCTGCCCCTCTAGGTCCCTCCCACCCCCAATATTCTGTTCATCCCCTAACCTGTCACGGCCTCATTCTAGTTTTATGCCCATATTCCTGGTGGTGGCTACTGTTTGCACTCATCTCCAATTTAACACAGTTAGGACCCACAGACAAGAGAGAACATGTGACATTTGCCTTTCTGTGCCTTCTCTGCCTAACTTAGAACTCCATCCATATTCCTGCAAATCTGATTATTTCATTTTTCCCTACCACTGAGTAGAACTCCATTGTGTACATGTACCACATCTTCATTATTTTCTCGTTAGTTGATGGCCATCTGGTCTGATTTCAGTTCCTAGCCATTGTGAATACAGCAGCAATAAACATGGCTGAGCAAGTATTTCTGGAGTAAAGAGTGAATCTTTGGGGGGTTATGCCTGGCAGTGTATTGTTGGATCAAATGGTAGATCGATTTTCATCTTTTACAGGAGTCTCCATACTGAGTTCCATAGTGGTTGTACCAGGTTGCACTCCCACCAGCACATAAACAGAGAAACCACGGAGCTAAACAATACCATAGATCAAATGGACTTCTCAGAGATCTACAGAACATCCCTCCCTGACTCGATACTACTTCTTTCAGCAGCTCATGGAAGCTTTGCCAAAACCATGTCACCACAAATTCAGAAAAACTGACATAATTCCCTGTGTTATATCTGACCACGATGCATTAAAACTAGAAATCAACAATAGTAACAGAAAACACACCAACTCCTAGAGCCTGAACAGCTCACTATTAGATAATGAATGGGTTGTTGGAACAAATCAGAAAGGCAATCAATATATTTATAGATCTGAATGACAATGAAAACACACATACCAAAACTTATGGGATTTCACTGTGTCTGAGAGACAAGTTTATAGGACTAATTAACTACATTACAAAAAAGGTCTCAAGCAGTTAACTTAAATATCTATTTGAAGGCACTGGAATGCCTCAGCAGCCACCCTCTCTTTCAAAGCCCCATGACTTGTGGTAAGAGACTCCCCATAGCTTGTGTGTTAAAGTCATGGTGAAGACTCCCAAAGTGGGTTAAGCCCAAATTGTAGTGCTAGCACCTGCTGTGTACAAATAATGTTAGTGATCTTGCCTGAGCTCCGTCTATCCTAATAGGCATGTGTAACAAAAATGATGTACTTCTGATTGCTTGCTGTTGATTTCTCTATCATTTTTAAGTTTGCGTCTAGTATCTTAGATTAAAGCTACCAAAAATGTACCCAGTACACAGGTGTATTTTAAGGTGATGTTAAATTACCAAAAACTGGCTTCTAAGTTTTCAGCTTTAAAGCAAGAAATGCTTGTTCATGCTTGCTACAACGCAGACATGTTCTTGAGTGTGTCAAACTTCAACTCTGCTTCGTGGATTGCTTTATAGACTCAGTTGACCATTTTTCTGTCTTCTAGTCAGATACCTTCATGTCTAAAGAGGACACTTGCAAGGTTAACACACTAAGAGGCTCGCTTCTTTGTTCTGCCAAATTTTCTTGGTTTTTTTTTTTTTTTTTTTTTTTTGGTTTTTCGAGGTAGGGTCTCGCTCTAGCCCAGGCTGACCTGGAATTCACTATGTAGTCTCAGGGTGGCCTTGAACTCATAGTGATCCTCCTACCTCTGCCTCCCGAATGCTGGGATTAAAGGCATGCGCCACCATGCCTGGCTCTCTTGTTCTTGTAATTGGTTTATTGTCATT